>JAKTSS010000023.1:20606-59999 GCA_030580355.1 Debaryomycetaceae sp. yHKB357 | reverse complement strand
CCATAGATGGCAAATTAGTCGCAGCATGGCTTCAAAACTTTTACAAGCATGTCCAGCAAAAAAGAAACTGCAAGATTCTCTTGTTTATGGATAATTTTGCTGGCCACTATGCTGGATTGAAACTTGCTCCCCCACCTGAAGGTATTCGTGTAGAGCTCCTACCGCGGAGTCGTGCTTCTTTTCAACAGCCCCTCGAATGTGGGATCACCGCAAACTTAAAGAGATTATACAGCGAGGCTTTGTCAAGGTATGTTATGACATCATGGAGGGACGGACACGACACGCTCGCTGGTGTCAATCGATCGTGGGTGATACAAAAAATCGATAGTTTATGGAAAAATGAAGTGTCGGGCCAGTTAATACTTAATTGCTTTCAAAAAAGTCATGCAGTTGCGAATCGCGTCGAAAAGGTCAATGGTGGTAATGCAGTTCCCTCTTCAGATGAAGACACGGTCACTCCAACCAACGATTTTGATATATTCCTGGACTCAATGGAATGCGAGAGTTCTGGATTGGAATCGGACGATGAGTTCCGTTCTCATTTCATTCAAGAGCGTAGGGCCACGAGTTTAGAGCCCTACAACATCTTTTCTCAGAGCAATAAACTTACCAGTGGATCACCTTCTACAGAAGATTCATCTTCAAAGGGTCAAGTGCGCGAAAAAGAAGAAACACCTGATACAGTGTATGACCCTGAGATGAAGGGCTTGCACACACAAGGGCTGGAAGCGCTCAACTACAAGAAGAGGAGAACAGACGGCTTTGTTGAAATACGAACTGGTAAAAGCGAAGAAGCAATCGATCCGCTTGCCCACTTAGTCCGCCAGGCCGACAAGGTGTGGCCGATAGACAACAAAGCTCTTACTGGGTATCAGGCATCAGAAAGATATGTTCCAGACTCTGTGCCGTCTGTTATCGAAGCATACCGTGCGATATCAATTTTGATCAAGTACCACGAGGGCAAACCCCAGCGCGCTAATGCATACTTTGAAAATCTTTTGGAGGACAAGATTAAGCTCTGGCTTGAGATCAAAGAGGCGCGGTCTAAGCAACACCTGAGTGTATGGATGCCACGAAACAGCTAAAATACGTCTGAAATCCCTCTCTGAACAAGGCTTCGAAGTTTTGAGAGGCTTACAGAAAAAAAGCTATGCACACCACTTGGTTTACCTCCGCTGATGAGAAGACCCGAAAAATTGCGATGACATCTGCATATCTTTGAACGATAAGGCTTGTTTTCAAAAACACACACATATCCACATATCAACCGATGTCATGACACGAATTCTGAAAGTACAATGTGATCAAGTCAAGACCACTTGAGCTGTTACACTCAAAAGCTTGCATCAGCGTCGCGATCAAAGTTTCCATCAAAGTTTCCACATGTGCAATCATGTAGGCTGAATCATTTTGCAGCCAAAAAAAATATTCATTCGCAGTAAAACTCGCTTCTTGCCACATTTTTGAAGACTCACTCCGTTTACCAAATCCAAGACTAGTTCGCCCGATGTCTACAAAACGGCGGGTTCACCCCAAACCGCAATACTTGAGCGATGAATCCTTGAATGTATACTCGAATGGTTCTCCTCAATACGCTAGCAGTCTTATCTCTGCATCACAAGATGACTTGCTGCGAATGTGCGCACAGAAAAGCTCGCTGGACTTTGGTCTGGTAGTCTCCAACTACGCGCCTCAACAAAATGAATACGCAGCGAATATCCCGACGGCTCTCCATGAACAAGAATCCACTGTCAATCATCCTCAACATAGTGCTAAGCCCCATGACCAGGCACGCTTTAAAGTCCACATTCACCAGAATTCACACCCCTATCAACAAGGACTCTCGGCAAACAACTCTCATCAGAGCCTACACCCTCTTGAAATCACAGCGGTATCTAATCAGCCCCATGTTATAAACCTTATCGACGATTTGCCCCCGGCGATTGATAGCCTACAGTCCCCACCTCCGCCTATTGTGATACCTCCGTCCGCTACAGCTTTTCCGAATCTCTTCGCCGAAGGGGCTTTGCACGAGTATTTGAGAAGTACACTCAACGTGGTCCCACTAACGCCAAATCAGCTCAAAGCTACACGGTTACCCTTTGCGCTCCTGTTGCAACCTTTCAAGAATCTGGATTGCGAAATTGTAACAATTCCACTTACGGACGATTCATGTATAAGCAGATGCAAAAGATGCCTAGGGTATATCAATCCCTTTGTACTTCTCCTTGACAATGGACGCAGCTGGAAGTGTAATTTGTGCGATATTGTCAATGAAAGTCCCCCAGAATTTTTTTACGATGCTGTGACCAGCCTCCCTCGGCACATACAGGAGCGACGCGAATTGAGCGAAAGCCTAATTGACTTTCAGGCTCTGTCCGATTACCATAGTCGTGAAGCGCAACCGCCGTGCCATTTATTTGTTATTGAAGTATCCGCGCTAGCTGTTAGCTCGGGATTTACTGCTGCTGTTACAAAGAGTATTGCCGCGAGCCTCGGCAGAATTCCAAATTACAACGGCGATGTCCGAGTTGGAATCATTGGAATCAACAGCAGTGTACACCTCTTTCAGTTCGCCCAAGATGAAGAAAAAGAGCAAAGCGTACAAGAATTCGTAATATGTGACTTGGAGTCTCCATACATTCCGTCGCCACGTGGAATATGTGTACAATTGTCGACATTTCAAGAGACGATTGTGAAGGTGATGACAAGCTTCTCCAGCTACTTTACGGACTATAATCAGAATCAGTTTGCGCTCGGTGCGGGAATTGCAATTGCTCAGTGTGTTTTGAATGAGACGGGAGGTAAAATCTCCACATTTTTCACATCAATTCCTAATCTTGGACCAGGAACATTGACGGTACCAATCGACAAGATGATTCCTCCCGAGACCCTGTCAAAGTCATTTTACCGTCAGCTTGCACTCAAGTGCAGCCAAGCTCAAGTATCGGTGGATATTTGGACGATGGGCCCAGGGTATAAAGGTTTATCGCTTCTCAACGACTTGACCAAGTATACGGCAGGCCAATATATTTGCAGTCCGTCATGGGATAGCAAGCACTTTTTACAAATGGCCAAGCTCGCATACGAGATTGAAGCGTATTTGGGATTAGATTACGCGGTGGAAGCCATGCTTAAGATTCGGGCTAGCAACGGCTTGAGGGTGTGTCAGTTTCACGGTAATTTTTACTGTCGTTCGTTTAGTGTCTGCACCTTTCCCACGATATCAAGCAACCAAAATTACTGTTTTGAGGTATCCATAGAAGAAGCACTCAAAGTTCCCATGGTATACTTCCAAGCAGCGCTCCTTCATACCACTAGTCGCGGACAGCGGCGAATCCGAGTGTTCAACACTGGAATACCTACCTCCCCTCGAATACGCGATGTTTTCACAGCGGCTGACCAACATGCGATTACATGCTACGTGGGCCACGTTGCCATCGGGAAGACCCTTTCGAGTAGTCACACGGTCGGGCGACAGTACATTGTGCAGTTTATCAAGGATGTGTTGCTAGCTTTCCGCGCGGACAGTTCCAGCCACACGCTGCAGTTAACGCTCCCTACTAATTTGCGAATGTTGCCGCTATTAATTTACTGTATGAGCAAATCTGTGGCTTTTGGCGGAAAAGGCGATACGTGGGAAGCACGAGCATACTCAATGAGTATTATCAGCACAATTACTCTTGCTAGTCTTGTGCGGTACCTCTACCCCACGGTGTATTCGTTGCACGACATGCCTCTTGAAGCCGGAGAGGAGGCGGTGGAGGGCGAGGGTGTTTTATTGCCCCCACCAATAAATGCGAGCTACGAGACGTGGGAAAAGCATGGACTATATTTGATTGACAGCCGAAAAGAACTTATTCTTTGGGTCATGCCAGAAGCCGTCACCGAATTGAATAGGGATATGTTTGGAGCGGACAGTGTCCCGACGGACATGATAGGGCATTGCGAGCTCCCACACTTGAGTGCCGACAAGTCCAGTTTGAATACCCGTGTGCGCATGATAATACAGAAATTGCGCAAAAGCGACATGGAAATCACTTACAAGAGCTTATTTGTCTACGCAGTGACAGGGCAAGGGCAGGAGATAGTTGAAGCAACAGAGATTCGAAGGAGGGCGCTTCACAGTCTTGTGGAAGACCGCACCGGGCACGAGCCTAGTTACCGAGATTTTCTATTGAAATTGCGGGAAAAATAAGCGCGACCTCTCTGTGTCGACAATACAGCGTTGGACTTGCGTGCTCATCGACTGTGGTCTTTTAATTTGTCCACCTGTTGATGCGTTAGGTTTCCGAGAATCCACAAGTTCGTCTTCCCAGTCGAATCGATAACGTGAATCGTAGAACGCAGAAGGTCTCCTAGGAACTATTACTGCCAGTATGTCTCCCTCGTGACAAGAAAAAGTGTTCGTGAGTTATGAAATACTAGACTTGAGCAATGCAATTGCTACTCTTTGGGTACAACTTTAAGCTAGGAAACATGAAATCCACTTCGCTTGCATTATACACCGAGTTTCTATTCAACTGCAGCAGCTTTAAGCGGACTTTGTGAAAAGTATTTTATTGCTTAATGTCCCACCTATTCAGATGAGTCAGCCTCCACACTAATTATACGCGCGGGGACAGGCAGACCCAGACCGTCAAGGCCGGAACCGTGACCGATAGAGTCGTGATCCCCGGGAACTTAGACCAGAGAGGCCCCCAAGGTCTACGTCAATACACTGCCAAGTAAACCACAAATAACAGCATCGGTAAAATCGGAATCGCGTTCAGATCACTTTTTAGGCGTTGTGAAACGATAATCGCGCCCCTGATAAAAAACTTGAAACGGTATTTTCTCGCCGAACCAAGAAGTCAGTCTCTCTAAAACGATTAGATAAGTGTACTTATGTCCCACTTCAAACCGATGAACGTTTTAAAACGATATCTTTGGAATGCAGCTTGGCCGAAAGGGGCTCGGCGGAAGTCCACCACGACGCAGTATTTAACAATGCGCGCATCTGGAAAATTCTCTAAAGCATAAAAATCCTATCATTCCGCGCATTTTGAGCGAATTCTCAGTGCTTGTTTGAAGGAGAGAGTGGGCAATTCACACCCCAGACCACATTGACTCAGCAAAATGTCACACGATCCCAGAGAATCTTTCTCGACCATCGACAGATTTCTTGTTGATTACTTGCCGCGCCTTCCAACTGAATTGATAACCCAGATTTTGGGACTGCTCACTCCGGATTATGCAGAGATTGCTTTTATGGAACACCCCTGCCCCTGCGTTTGCAGTGTGGCAACCAAGTTCGCTGACGTTTACTACTTTATAGCTATCACTCCCGCTGGAGACTTGACTTTGAGTCGCAAAGGAGAGAAGTCTGAAGAAGTAAGCGTCTCTGACTGCTTGGCGAAGCTCAAATCATTGCGGCGCAAGCAATGCGTACCAAGTTTTCATTTGACGGTGAACTTAATCAACCTCCACCACTTTATTGATATCATCAACGACATGCATCTCTCAGATGTCTACTTAAACATCAGTGACGGCTTCGGGTTTAAGGAGTACGAGATAAATGAGGCTGTTTATGGTGGCCGTGATTGGGAACCGGAGATGATCAAGCTCAATCATAAGGGACTAGGGAGAGTCACATCTATTAAATCCGTCGAAAGAATTAAATTCGTGCGGCTCAGTGATAGGAGCTTGGAGATCGACACGTCTATGTCAGTACTATTCGGAGGTCCTCGCCTTATTAACTTTGAATTCAAGGATAGTGATGTCTCCAAACTATTTTTGAGTACCCTGCTTCGAAGGTTGGAATTTGAGGATTGTGATATATCAAACTGGTGGCCACTTTTGCTGAACCAGGCGCTCACGGAATTATATTTGAATTTGTCTGCTAAAGATTCGCAACTTTTCTTCTTTTTACGCGAGGAGGAGGAAGATTATGAATTTACAGAGAGAACCTTTGATTCATTTTGGGAAGTTGCCGCTGCCACATCGTTCAAGAAACTTAAATTGAAATATGATCAACCCAAAAATTTGCCGACAAACTCACTTCCATCTTCCCTTGACAGTCTCGAACTCAACTATCCCATTAAGAAAGTGGTAGGTTCTGCATGGCCGTCCACACTACAGACTATTGTTTTCAATGACTGTCGTATAACCATCCCGACTTTGAAGCTGATGAAGAAGATCCCATGGCCTCCCAACTTGAAATCCTTGAAATTCGAAGGGATCAAATGGGAGAAATTCTCCGGCGCTCTCCACACGCTTCCAAATTCACTTGAGGAATTGGAATTATCTGGAACGCTTGAATCATTCGAGACTGATGAGAATGCTGGCTCACCAGCATTCTTTACCTTCCCTCCCGGTTTGAAAAGTTTGAAAATTGTGGGTTGTACACTGACCTTGGATCCAATTGATGGAAATCGGCTCATTCTACCCGAGGGCCTCAAGTGTCTCACTTTTATCCGGGTCCCAATTGACATGCTTGATTGCATCTTGTTCCCACGCTCAATCGAAGAGATTTGCTTGAACGAGTGCGACGCTGATTCTCTCGATTCTTACGAAGATGAATCGGAAACGGGACCCGTCACATGGAGCCAATTGGTCAATTTGAAGAAATTGAATGTGCAGGTCGGCCCTTACCATCTGTTCAAGCCCTGGTCACCGCCGCCTAATTTGAGAGAATTGCATTTGACTGGCCGTCGCCACCCGACATTCCTACATGCGGAGCTCCTTTTCTTGCACACGCTTCACACAGTCTTGCCTGACACCGTTTCAGAACAAGAAGTGTGGCTCCCTCCAAATTTGGAGTTGTGGGAGTGCGAAATCATGGGCGAAGTATTGAAGGTGCCGCAGTCAGTATGTTATCATCAGAAGCTCGTTACCTGGCGAGTCACACATAACTATGAATGCTATACCATCCAGTTTCCGTCAGATACGCGGGGGAACCTGGCTCTTCAGGTATTTGAGATTGCGGATTGCGTACTCTCGCAAGATATCGCCCTGTTTTACGACGATATGGAGCGATCACTTGGCCGCAAAGTTGCTAATCGCAATAAGAATATAAATTGTGTTCATGTTTTGGATGCTCCACTCGTCAAAGTAGATACGAGGAAACGAGCGAAACGAGCGAGTTCCACAGAGCTCCAAAACACAAACAATAGCAGGCAACGTGACTCATGAGAATGTTCCCTGGTCCGTTCTGCTTCCGAAAATCTGGTGCGAAGGAGCTAGAGTGAGGAAATAGCTGTGTGTTTTTTTTTATAAGCAAAGCGATATTCTGCATCCTGCATCATGTCTTATTTTATGTTTTCGTTATCACATCCCTAAACTCCCCGTAACTGAGAATCTGGCATAGACTCCGTTTGAGGAAGACTAGTCGTTCCGATTTTCAAAAATTACATGAAGAAGAGAGGCGGTGCTCTGTGGCGGAAAAGTAAAAATGAAAAGGATGGTCCAGTGAAAAAATCATTGCCCCAGCAGTCGACCTTTCGCTGTGCTTTCTTCCTTTGAATTAGATCGTGATGCCAGGTACGGTTTCTCACAAATATTAAATAGCACGTAGCGCCAAATACACCGGGTGCTATCTGCGCTTGTTCAGATGACAACTTCACCCGATGCTCAACACGCCTTCAAGTATGGGTGCTGTACCCTTCACGGAACTAGGATAAGTTTAGGCTACCAGAGAGGAATAAGCCATTTCTTTGGGGTTCAAAAGATCTTGGCAGCTAATACAGGTCACCTTAGTTGGTCTGAGGTGTGGCAGTAGTCGTTACGGATCCTACGGGATAATCTGAGCGATCGGGGAGAGGTCGATCACTTGGAGTACAGATTAGTCTAAGGGAATTAAATCCTAATCAGAAGAGCGTCAGGAGAATTCCGCTCACACACCAGCAAATCCCCTCGTATATAAACCAACCCCACAACCTATCCTGCCGGCCACTTACCCTGCTGCAGAATCCCTCCGGGATAAAACTCCTCACATCCTCACCACACGTGATTAGAAACTCCCGTCACCATAGTTAGCCACCAACAAGAGATGATTCAACAGCTTCGCCCAAGAGCTTGGATATCGTTACAACTTGTTGTGCTCGCGATACAATCCGTACGATGGCTGGTGCAATCAAAAGAAATGAGGTTTGCGCACACACTGCCCGGGGCCCTAACTTATTGCCGCTACTGTTTTCACATGATTGCCATGTCATATATACATATTTTTAGAGGAAGCTATCAATTTGCATCCTAGTTTTCAAGTCCAGCTGGCCTACAGCTGATGAAAAGACATCAACGCTGTGTGTGTCACCCGCGGCTACGTCTTCGATCCCGAATACTCTTATCTACAGGAATAGGGGGTCTATTGTCTTATCTGGCAACCCCTTTTTTGATAACAGCGTCTTGAAAAGAGAGAAGGGGGGAAAATTGCAACAAGAACACCGATAATCACGCCACAAGCTGGTGCCACTGCCATCAGTAAACTCAATTTACAACTCGGTACATTGAATATCCACGATATTCATTCCAGATGATTGAACACTTTCTTCTCCGCTTTTTGCCGCGCCTCCCAAATGAATTGATATTCAAAATATTGGCTCGCCTCCCTTTTGTATACATATGGAGAGCTTTTAGAAAACATCCTTGTGAAGATATTCGCCACGCAGCATCAATGTGCCCCACGGTATTGCATACAATCCACGCTTTTCCAGAAGAGTGCTGCGAGCTTCACTACGGAGACGATGTGTACCATGGCATTTCCAATTGCTTGAAGAAATTTCAATCACTTTGTCATGAATATATCACCTCTGACTACTTTTTTTATGTTGGCTTCTCTGAGTTAGGTCAATTCACCGAGCTCATCGATTACGTTTCGGTGTCTTGCGTACATGTTAGTGATGGAGAGCAAAACATTACTGCGGAAAAAGATCGCGCAATATTCAATAAGAAAAATTGGGATCCACTATTGCACACCATCACAGAGGAAGATGTGAAAAACTTGAGTGCTTTAAAGTCTGCCCAGAAATTGGTGTTTGAAAGAATCAAATTTGAGAAGTCATTATCCGTGTCGTCCTTGTGCACTCTATTTGGGAACCCACTTCTTCAAGCCTTGTCATTACAAGACTGCGATGGACCTGACTGGCTGATGGTCTCGCGGCCTCCTCACCTCAAGTGTTTGTGCTTAGAATCGACATCGATCGATCGGATCGAAAATGTCAAGAGCTCAAAATCGAAGGTGGATTTGTTGTTGCATTATACGTTGAATGACCCTATTACTGCGACTATAAGGTATCTTTTTTTGGTCTATGACGATTCAAGACCTTTGCAATTAGATTGCCTCCCACCTGCTCTCGAGTGTCTTGTGATAAATTTCCAGGTGGAACATATTCTGGGTTCGTCGTGGCCATCACGACTCAAAGAAATTCATCTCAATGCACGTAGTCTCGAAAACAAAACATTGAAGCAGTTGGACTCAGTTCCGTGGCCCCCAAAACTACAAACATTGGAAATGGCATTTGGTGGTTTCGAAAAATTCCCCAGTGCTCTCAACAAGCTTCCTGATTCGCTCTGTGAGCTAGACTTGCACGATTCGTGGCTTCTGTCGCTTGAAACTGATGAAGATGGCAACAACCCCGTGATGTGCAAGTTCCCTGCGGGATTGAAAACTTTGAGAATTTACGGGGTACGCAAGCCATTGCTTAGGAATGGTGGGGCCAGATTTATACTTCCGCAAAATCTCCAGAGTTTACAGATGGAAAGCTGCAAAATGCCACTGTTGGATTTCATCTTGTTCCCAACCACGTTGAAGCGGATCGAATTGCCAAGATGTGAAATCGGTGCTATCGAATCTTATGACGATACTTCAAGTCCAAGCTCTGCGAGCTGGAAAAGTCTAGTGAATCTCGAAATATTGAACATTAGGGGCAACAATTTCAAGTCCCTTCGTACTTGGGACCCGCCACCTTACTTGAAAGATCTAGACTTGTCGTTTCACAAGCAGTTGCCAATCCTCCCTAAAGAGCTTTGCTTCGTGACTACACTCAAGACGACCTTGGGCAGTGAATTTTTGCTGCAGGAACTACACCTTCCTTCCACCGTTGAAACATGGGAATGCTACGTCACAGCCACCGAGTTCCAAGTGCCATTGTCTGCATGCCACCATCACAAGCTTCACACTGTGAAGGTTATGGGCGCTACTTATAATCGTTTCGACATGCGTTTTCCGCAGCAGGTAGAGGGTAGTCTGGTTCTCGAAACCTTTGAATTGCGCAATTGCAATCCTCCGTCCGACATTGATGAGTTCTTTTACGATATGCAAAAAGCATTTGGTCGTGAAGTTATTACGCGCGATGAAAGTGTAAATTACACGCACATTTTGGAAGCATGGCCATCCAGTGACGTCCTGGATAGCTAAGCTGAAAGCTTTGTGTGGGAGGGAAACGAACGATCTTACAAATATCTACGTATCTCAAGAATCGGTATTTCGTCTTGCAAAACGAGGCTCTTCTTTCAAAGCATAAGGTGTGGTGCAGAAAGTTTTGCTCAATTCATCGAGCCAAATTTGGATGAGGGAGGTTGGCCCGTGCTGGCATATACTGTGCAATCTTATGGTCCAGATATTTTAGAAACAGGAGTTTTACGATGATATGCAACACGAGTGCTAGCGCTACGTCACGCGTAAAGCGGTGCTTGATCAGTGAGGTCTTGAAGCTTCTTGGACCCCGCATTTCGCCTTAACCCCTGCTACTTTTGCCATTTTGATCTCATCCCAGAAAGGGAAACCCCTGCGTGACCTAACTCAAATCTACTCCGCGCACCTAGGACTATGATGTGTCTTATTTTGTAGAAGTTGATATCGTATATCTCTTCAAGATTACTCAAGTAGTCAGTGCAGATGTATGGCATCAAACATTTCTACGCCCACAACAAGTCCCACGTTCTAGTCTTAGTACTACGCTCAACAAATATTTTACCGTAGTTGAAGTCAGTGAAAAGCAGCTTTGGAGCATTACGAAACTGCATATGATAAATTGAGTCGTTGGGATCCAAGGTAAGGAAAAGTTGTTCTCGTAAATCCCATGACATAAGCGGATCTACTGAAACACGATGACATAAGCAGATTATTGTTTCCAAATTGGGAATCCCAATAGGGCCTAATCGAGCGGACAAGTAGTGAAAAGAAAAAAAGAAATGCTTCAGAATCGCAACCTGCATTACTAGAGAAATCGGCATCTTGCACCAGGATTAAGCCTGATCCGGACCAATCTAACAGGAACTCACCGTCCGTCGTGTTTCTCTGTCTAATCTCTCGAGATCCCAATCTGGTGATCTCACGTGAGCATTTAGCTTGGCGCTCCTGATCTCAATCTCAGCTCGACAACATCGCCATCGTCCTCTCTCCATCGTTCCTGGCCTTATCTTTATGAGTGACGAGCCCATCCCCAGGAGGAATCGTGTCTTGCCTATTGCCCTAGAGACCCCACGTCTGCCATCACGTTCCACCGCCAGAACTCATCCTCCGCCCATACCTACCCATGATTCACCCGACCTGCGCAGGAGACTGATGCTGCTGCTGGTGTTCAGCGACAGACATATCCCCAATCGTGTGGGCGTCGATTTACAAGCAGCGTTCAGTCTATCGCAACAGGACTCTGTTCTGACCTCTTTTCGCTCGAATCCTGAGAATAACGACATTGAGAAGCAACGCGAAGATGCTGCTAACCACACTTTTCTGCTGGTGCTACGTGCAGAGCTTTTCGGAGATAATGTTCCTCAAACAGTAGGTGATCTAGATTCAGTCTACCAGAGCCCGTCAAAGGCGAGGCCGCACACGTCTGGCACCGTGCCCCTGTCGCCAACGCGTTCTGGGAACGGAATAGGGCTAGGACCGGGCCTGAGCCGCCAGAGCATGCTAGATGCAGACACTCCAGGCTCCACTGTCACTGAAAAGTCGGTCCTATCAACTCCGGCCCGCAAAAATAATCTCTTCACTTATAGGTCGCCTTCGAAACTGGCCAGCTCCGGCGCCAAGGCCCTACATAACGAACTCTTTTCCCTCTCTCCGGTGCGCCAGGAGTCACAGCGGCTCTTATTATCACCACAGCGCAAGCCACGCTCCATATCAAAGGTTCCATACAGAGTTCTAGACGCCCCAGAACTCCCGGACGACTTTTACCTAAACCTTGTGGACTGGGGGCTGCAGGACGTGCTCGCCGTCGGTCTAGGCGACAGCGTCTATTTGTGGGACGGAGCGACGCAGCTGGTGAACCGCCTATGTAATAAAACCAATCAGGACAAGGTCACCAGCATAAATTGGGTTGGGGCTGGCACCCATTTGGCTGTGGGCACCAACGACGGCTTGGTAGAGATCTGGGATACTACCAAGCAGGTGTGTTTGCGCACCATGAAAGGCCACACCCTTCGCGTCAGCTCTCTCGCATGGAACCACCACATTCTTCTGTCGGGCCTGAGGGACCGTCAGATTTTCAATCGCGACGTCCGAATACAGGATCATTTCGTTAACAAGTTTGCCGGACACTCGCAAGAAGTGTGTGGCCTAAAGTGGAACACGGACGTTAATAAGCTTGCGAGCGGTGGCAACGACAACCGGTTGATTGTGTGGGACGGATTGAACACCACCCCGCTCCACACTTTTAACGACCATACCGCAGCCGTCAAGGCAATTGCGTGGCTGCCGCATCAGCGCGGAGTCTTGGCGCTGGGAGGTGGCACCGCCGACCGCACCATCAAGACATGGAACACTCTCACCGGCAGCATGGTGCACAATGTCGATACCGGCTCGCAAGTGTGCAATCTAGTGTGGTCAAAAACCACCAGTGAGCTCGTGTCAACGCACGGCTATTCGCGTAACCAGATTATCGTGTGGAAGTATCCGCTGATGCAGCAGATCGCGCAGCTTACGGGCCACACGTATCGTGTCCTCTACTTGTCGCTTTCTCCGGACGGCGAGACGCTCGTGACGGGTGCAGGGGATGAGACACTACGCTTTTGGAACGTTTTCGAGAAAAGTAAGGAGACAAGCAAGTCTTCGTCTGTTTTGCTTGATGCTTTCCAAAAGTTGAGGTGATCGTGGGGAGATTGAAGTGGTATGGTCGGTTTGAGCATTGAATTTGTATGAATATTGACTCAAGGCAAGTGAGGCGACTCAATATGTAAAAAAACGATGTGGCTCATGATGCATTGGTGGTTTTCAGATACATCGCCGCGATGGCGAATCACGAAGCATCGGAACTGAGATACCTTGACTGTTACTTGCACCTGAGTCAGATTCGTATTTGCAGCATCACTAGAAGAATACTCGAAACAAAACGACAACGGGACTGGGTCGTATTGTATCACGAGAAACACGACTAGTCCATCCATAAAAAGCCTAGGCAAACGGGCTATTATTTCGCAAAGTGAAATGTCAAGGTTAAGAGGTTGAAACGGCACACTATTCAGAAACCGAGGCGGCCAGATCGACGCAAGTCTAGCGATATGATGCCAGTTGAATAGGCTCTCTCCCACTCTAAATTGCGGAAGAAGAGGCTCAGCATTGTCACTAGTCTGCAATATGCTTTTCGTTCTTTTGAATACCTCTCTCACTCAGCGCAGACCAGGAGAACTGCTGGTCTCATAAAAAGCTCAATCATTTGGTGACCGTTGGGGTGCGCCAACAAACAAAGCTTCATTCAATCACTAATCGAGGCAGTCCAACGTGGCAGTTGGCTCAAGTGACCTGTTGTTGTGTGTCGCCTTTATGAAACACACTTCACATGCCATCTCGAGTTTGGGTTCTCTAAACACGACTCAAATCACCAAACAATCGGGTCGCAAAACCTTTGACCACTTGTTGTGAGCGGCATACCACTTTTGCACAGAGTCCATGCACACAGAGTAGCTATCATTGTCTTGTATGAGAGCACTCATAAACTCTAGTGCGAGAACTATGTCATCAACACGGAACCTGGTGGCATGACAAATTTCCCGCGTGGAAACATGGTCACACGAAGCACAGTCGCGCACCAAGTACTCTGCGATTCGCGTGCTCCAATAGCGGCAATACGTGACCCTGCCGAAGGGGGAAAGCGGGAGCTCTGGGCCGCTAATATACTGTCCCGGGGTAACGCTGGCCAACGCATACAGAAACTCAATGAGGAGGGACCCGAGGCGGCGGCGCTGAAAGGGCGGGAATATGCAGATGCAGGCCAAATTTGTATTTTGCTCGTACGGAGCCAACTCTTTTGAAAAGAAGCCCATGGGAACCAACGTTTGGTCGTGTGCAGTTTGACCGTACACCACGTAAAAGTCATAGTTATCCACACTATAGTAGACCAGTTTATCATCGAGGAACAATTTACCAAAGAGACAAATATTTTGGCAGAAAAGCATGTACTTGTAGCCCGAGATCCGTCGGATGACAATACGATTTTGAGCGTCGTAGTATGCCATTTCGCCGATAGTGGGGTACTGAGTGTTGAATTGACACAGTAGGGTGTGCGCATCCAATTCGTGTTCGCGACCGGTGTATTTGAAGCAGTGCTGGCAGACGTATAAAGTTGCGAGACGAAAAGTTGAGGAGGTATTCAGTAAGAGCAAAGGTTTCTTGACAACAGGTTGGTGACTTGATAGACGCAATTGGCGATTATTTCTCTGTCGATCGCGATGGGACTGGTTGATGTTGTGGGAAACATAGCCGAGCTCATCTACGGCAAGACGGGGCGCGATGAGATCGTGGAAGTAGGCGCTGTTGCCGTACCAGGTATCGAAACGGTACGGACCGAACTGGACCGACCCAATGTTGCGTGAACCGAGGACGCCATACAAGGGAGTGGGCGAAGCAGACCCACTGGTCATAAAGAAGGTTTGTGTGCAAACTCCGGGACGGAATACGAAAAGGAAAAAAAGAGTTACCGACGCGATCTGACGGTAAACAGACGCGGTTGTGGACCGAAATAAACACTTCTCAGTAGGTTGCAGATTGCTTTGAATTCGCAGAGAAATACAAACAAGACCCATCTGACAAATGCCACCTAAAGGCTGGAGAAAGAACCCAGAGACTTCGATCCAGCTGAACGCAAACCAAGACTTGACGTCTATTGATGATATCCTTTTCGCAAGGACTACTGTCATGCGGCTCGCCAAGTCTGTTCTCGCCGATACCTCGAATCCCGGCTCTTCCGCAATATTCTCCAAAGATTTTCTGATTGGCATCCAGCGTGCCGCAACGGTCTTCGTCTCCCACCTATACTTTTATGCTCAACAGTACACGCGTGACGCTAAACGTGTGATGGTGTCTACCGACGATGTGCTCAAAGCCGTTGAAAGGATCCAGCTCGCGGGCTTTTTGCCTCAAATCAAACACAAATTGGCCCTCGCGGAGAATGGTATCTCCACTCGCAAAGCCGAAAAGCTGGCCGCTGTGACCGACCCGGCGTCGGCTCCATCGAAAAAGCTAAAAACAAATGATAAAATATCGGTAGAACGTGCTATGGATGGGAACGCGGACGATCTTGATGACCTAGAGGAGGTTGTTTATGGCTCAGGCGAAGATCACAACAAAGATTTGCCAAATGACGATATTGAAGAAGATCCGGACGCAGACCAAGACGCGTTGGACGAGGAAGATACCGAGGAACATGTGGCTCCGAACCCTATCGCAGCGCTCAGTATGGTAGATGCCGAAGTCAGGGGCCCTAGCGATACCGAGGACGCACCGGACACGAATTCAAATTCAGAGAACGAGGATTAGGTGATATCTAGTGTTTCGTGTGAGCGTAATAGATCTCCAAGAGTTGCTGGGGTCTGATGGGACTTGTAGTGTCTTGATGTCCCGAGATGAGGGGTATGCGAGTTATTGTGGATACATACTTTAAAAGCGATTAAAGGTCGGACAGAGTGACTTTGTATTCGAATCAGATATACCAAGGTGGTGTGTGAGATTGTTGACAGGTGATCTGAAAGAATTGAAGCGTCATTGCTGAGTTGAAGACGGACGAAGACCTATTGATTCGGTGATCTTACGTGCGCTTGAATCTGGAGACCATTGATGTGTATCCCTGTTGCTCTATACTCAAGTAGGATGCTAATGTAAAGTTAAGTATCGCAAACCATTGAATCTTAATTAAACCAGAGACACTGTCTCTGTCGGCCAAGGAATCTTTGACTATTGCCAGCGAGATATAGTTCGTCATACTTTCTGCATAGAAATCTACTCAAATCTATCACACCGTGCAATCACGAAAGGAAGGAACCCACACATATCTATCACACCCTGCGATTAGCAAAGGGAGGACCACACATAGCTATCACACCCTGCAATAAGGAAGGACTACACATCTCTATCACACCCTAAAATCAACAAAGGAAGGACCACACATATTAATCACGCCCTGCAATTACCGAAGGAAGGGAACCCACACAGCGAGCCAGCGACAACATAGGTGATCAGAATCAAGGCAAGAGTGCTGGCCATGATGAACTGGGCCTTTGACCAGCGACGTCTCTTGATGACGTGTGCTTGTCTCTGAAATAACAGCAGCGACGACGTGAGCCTGTCTGTTTGGTCAACCAACAATCCAATTTTATCTCCCCGCGCCAATAACTTGTTAATATTGTCCAACATGAGCTGCCGCACCTCCTCGACCTCCTCGTGCGCGAGCACAAGCTGGCTCAGTCCCATTTGGGTTTCGGTATTCTGATCGCGCGTAGAGCCATAGTTACTATACGGATGTCGATTCAGGTCGTAAAAGTTCTCCTCAGTCTTGATTATCTGGGTCATGATGACCTTGAACTCCCCGATATTATGCGTGTGGGCCTTATTGCCTGCCGCAACGCTCTGATTGAAGTCTTCCCTAAACTCGGTGTGCTTGTCGGTAATTTTCTTGAGAATCAGGAGTACTAGCATCTTGCTGACGGCAACATGCGCTATAGCGAGCACTGTGACGAGATCACGACCGCCCTCGGGGGTGGCAATAGTGGTTTTCATAAAGTAGAGTGCGAGCAGCGTCTTTGTAGTCTTCACGGTAGTGGAAATGGGAATGGATCCGACAAGCGTCTTGCTGGCGTTGATTATGCCAAGCTCCTGCGAAATGTTCTCGGAGCATTTGAGGCTGCCAATATACTGAACAAGGGGACTATTTTCGTACAGATAAAGAGCCGTAGAGTTCACAGTAAGCGTCACATGTAAGACTGCTCAGTTAGTTCCAGCGTTACTCGTTACAAAGCGAGTGAACATACGTTTTCTTCGGAGATCGTTATTCATTCTGGGCGGTAGCCAGGTAATCTGCTGTGGAAATTACGCTGCACTCTTGATAGAGGCGATAGTCTATATGCAGGTGCGGTGATGCTCATCGTCTATATTTACTCCCTTTTTTTACTACTGATAAATCCTTCGTGACCGGATATGGGGACATATAGGAAGCGATTCAATGAGAAAGCGAGGGCAGGTATGCTTGCCAAGCATGCAGCGCTCAAGAAGGCCCGTCAGAAACAGTTCAATCGCCACTTGGACGATGGCACAGGAGACCAGCCTCAAAACGATCCCACCAACATCTTCAACGCCCAAGACTCCAATGCAGAAACTCTCGCACCGGTATCTGAACAGGACCGTTTGGACAGGAAACGCATCTTAGAAGAGCAGCTTTACTCGGAAAATTCACGCGAGTCAAAAATGTCTCGCTCAAAGAAAAAGAGGCTAGACAAATACATCGATCACCAGCTAAAGCGCGAGGAAAAGAAGACATTGCTCGCAAAACTCGCAAATACCCGGGTAGATACTAGTATCTTATCAGCATCCAAAGAATTGGGTAAGGGCAAGCAAACACGGCGCGAAGAGATGGTAGAGGCCCTAGACTTGGAACGCCAGGGACGCGCTGACGAGCATACCCGCAGCGTCTTGTACGAAGAGCGTCACGTTAAGGAATGGCTGGGCGATGAAAATAACTTTGACACAAAATATGATTCTCTCATGAGCGATCTGGAGAATACAGAGGCTGAAAATGAACACCATGGAACAAGCGGGTTCATTGATAATCGCCCGGCAAAGTTCGGTGGCTCGGGTTCGGGTTTCGCGTTCGCTAACTTACAGACCACCGATAAAAATAAAGCCACTAAAAAGTACAGCTGGAGAAAGCGATTACAACAAGAAGAGCGAAAACGAAGTAAGATAGAAGACGAAGGAGACTTTGTTTCATCGTCGAGTGGAGATGAAGGACTTTCCAGTGATAATGGAAGTGAAAACGAACTTATCGCTGACGACGAAAGCGATGAAATGGAGGAACTTATCACTGACGACAAAAGCGATGTAAGAGAGGAACTTACCAGTGACAACAGCAGCGCTTCCAGTGACGACGATAGTGATCCCAACGAATCCGTCGACTCACAAGAGTCGAAGCCCCGTAGGCGATCAGACTCTGTCAAATCAAAAGAACGCTCCTTACAGTCATCTCCTCCCGATAATAGTTCCGAGAATAGTCTGCACGATGAAAATAATTCATCGGTAGCAGATGATAATTCTGACAGGGATAGCTCTGAAGATGATTCAGACGACTCCGAAGATCTCGGAATCGATTCAGATATGGAGGATCGCGATCCTCGGTTCCCAAAAACGCACTCAGAATTAGGACAGTCGTTCAAGGAATGGGCGGAGCAGCAAGTACGTGTGTTGGAGGGACGCGACCAGCCGCAAACGCTCCCCACTCTCTCGGAAAAGATGCGGAAGCAATTGTCCAAACCAACCATTCACCAGGAAGATTTCGACCGCTCCAGCGACGAGGAAGGGTACGTGCCCATCAATCCGAACCTTGAGCGAAAAGCGATATTTGTTTCGATAGACCGCGAGCCTGCAGTGCAAGAGCAACGCATGAAATTGCCAGTGTTTGCTGAGGAGCATCGCATTATGGAGGCGGTAAATCACCACGACTGCATTATTGTTTGCGGAGAAACCGGGCTGGGAAAGACTACCCAAGTCCCCCAGTTTCTCTATGAAAACGGATTTGGTTGTGCCGACAGCATGTTCCCCGGAATGATCGGCATTACCCAGCCTCGGCGAGTGGCAGCAGTATCCATGGCCGAACGGGTTGGCCGCGAGATGGGTAACCACGGCCATCGCGTAGGCCATCAGATCAGGTTCGACACAACGATCAAAGACGAAGGCACTAGTCACGGCACCATCTTGAAGTTTATGACAGACGGTGTGCTCTTGCGTGAGATGATGACAGACTTTATGCTACGGAAATACTCGGCGATCGTCATTGATGAGGCTCACGAGCGGAATATCAACACCGATATCTTGATTGGAATGCTCAGCCGTGTTTTGAAGTTGCGACGTTCGTACCACCACAAGGATTCTGCTTATTCTCCACTTAAGCTCATTATCATGTCGGCTACATTGAGAGTTGCTGACTTTTCGGAGAACAGTGTGCTTTTCGCAAGGCCGCCTCCAATAATCAAGGTGGACGCTCGTCAGTTCCCGGTCAGCGTCCACTTCAACCGGCGCACGAAATTCGATTATGCTGAAGAGGCATTCAAGAAGACGTGCAAGATCCATCGCCGCTTGCCGCCCGGTGGCATACTTGTATTCATGACGGGACAGCAGGAGATCATCAATATGGTCAAGAGACTTCGCACCGAATTCCCGATGGCGCGAGCACAGGACAAAAGTGAAGTCGATACCGTCATCAGACTCTCGAAACATGCCGATAACGAAGCCGAAGATGTTGACTTCAGCGTGGGTACGCAAACAGATGATGTGTCCGACCGAGACACATCTCACAAGTCAGACGACGACTACGAATCACAAGACGAGGACGGTTTTGAGGAGCCGCGCGAGTCACATCAAACAGACTCGGACCCGCTCTACGTGTTGCCGCTCTATTCGCTTTTGCCGACCAAGGAGCAGATGCGAGTGTTTGACGATCCCCCACCAGGCAGCCGCATGTGCATCGTTGCGACAAACGTGGCCGAGACATCCTTGACGATCCCGGGGATCCGCTACGTCGTGGACACTGGCAGGTGCAAGGAGCGCAAGTACAACCGGGACAATGGGGTCCAGTCATTCGAGATCGACTGGATCTCGAAGGCGTCCGCAGACCAGCGCGCCGGTCGGGCAGGACGTACTGGGCCGGGCCACTGCTACCGCCTATACTCATCGGCCATCTACGAACACGAGTTTATCCAGTTTAGCGTACCCGAGGTGATGCGCATGCCGATCGAGAGTATCACCTTGAGTATGAAGAGCATGGGTATCGACCAGGTAGCCAACTTCCCGTTCCCCACGAGTCCTAGCCGGCAAGCGCTCGTGAAATCTGAGAAGCTATTGAGTGTGCTTGGGGCGTTGGACAGTGAGACGAGACGCATCACCGATCTAGGCCAGCTCATGGCGCAGTTTCCCTTGAGCCCGCGGTTCGCCAAAATCCTCATCATCGGTAACCAGCATCAGTGCTTGCAATACATTATCGCCATTGTTGCAGCCATGTCTGTGGGAGATCCATTCCTAGGTGAGGCTGAGTTGGGACTTTTCAAATCAACAACTACCGAAGAAGAGAGCAATACTCCAAGGGACGATGAGGATACGCGAAAATTGCGTCTGCAATTTCATCAGTCGCGAAGCGTGTTCTCGCGGCTCGATAGCAGTAGCGATGCGCTCATGTTGCTATCGGCAGTATGCGCATACGACCACATCCCACAAAACCAGCGCCTCAAGTTCACACAGGATAACTTTTTGCGACACAAGACTATGGAGGAGATTGCAAAGTTGCGACGACAATTGGAGTATATTGTCACGACACAGACGACAGTGGATTCTATCGGACACGGCACCAGTGACAACCTCAAGTTGGGTGTACCCAGCAAGAAGCAGGTAGTTGCCATCAAGCAAATGATCGCGCTGGGATTTCTCGATCAAGTGGCGATCCGAGGCGATCTTGTGTCTAGTGATGAAAAAATCAGTAACAAAACGCGCGTTGTCGATATCCCTTATGCGCCGGTGATTCCCATCAGCGGAAATGTGGAGGATGACAAATTTGTGTACATTCATGCTAATTCCATCCTTTGTCAAAGCGGGAGTGGGGCGAGCCCGTATGTGGTGTTTCAGTCGCTCAGTACTGGTGCTACAAAGAGAGATGGACAGACGGGTAAGGTTAGGATGCGGCCCTTGGTGGTGATTACAGGGAAACAATTGGCGAGTATTGGAAAGAACTCGCCCCTTGTGACGTACTCCAAACCTTTAGGACACCCATACGCCCCCAAAGCCATCAGCCTGACCAAAAGAGAATGCTACGTTGTACCTCGATTCGGAGCTGCCATCGGAAGCGGCGGAGTCGGGTGGGATCTTCCTGCGATCAAAGTGATACAAGTCAAGAGCGACGGCGTTTGGAAGATCGACCAGGGCCCCCAATAGTGTAGTACGGACATTTCATGATGTAATATGCATTTGGCTAGGATGCATTAGATTCACTATATGCACACCTATTTTATTCTAACAATACCGGTTTGATTGATTTCGCGAAGGGTCTATCATCGCAGACATACCTCCCAATGCCCGATGAGCAGAAATTGCGGCAACCACAGTACTCTGTAGGAGGAGGAGGTGATGACGGAGATGAAGATCTAGGGCCACCACTCATCCCTGAAAACGTATTAGATTTTGCTTCGCAGCGGATCTTTCTCTCTTCTCTCTTTGTTTTGATACAAGCTTATAAGGCTTATGATGCCATCATGCTACGACCTCTATCTTCCACTTCCTCTGCATCAACATTTCATTTCGTGCTCAAGTTCGCAATCATTGATGGCGCCTTCCTATGGTTTTTGCCGGTCTTCAATCTACCGTTCATAACCTTTTCTCCACTAAAGACTTTGCTACTAATGTTGGCCCTCAATTCTGTCACCTTTTTCATATCGTCTTCGCACATGTCCTCCCTATTCTCTGCCTTCATTCTTCCACTTTGGAAGCTTGTGGTTCACAATAGAGAGCTTACCATTACTGGTGATTCAGTGAAGGAAGATGCCGTATGGCACGATATGGACGCTCATTTTAAAGGAAAATTGACCATCCAGTATCTACCTGACTCCCTGGCTAAATTCAATCCCTTCAATCTATCTAAAACCTGTCTCTCCCCCAAATCTCGCATCTTGATCCCCATCGAATTCAACACTACCACGAAATTGGGATCTCTTCAGCTACGACACTCATCCTTCTCAATGCAGGAACGCGTTATTACCTACCTGCAAAAGCAACTCGATCGCATCTTTAAGCGTGACTACTCTCACTTGGCAAAGCTTGAGGGATATCGCAACGATCCCAGGATAAAGTATATTGAGGTCCCTATCGATGAGCCAGGCCGGTACTACCTTGGTCTGGTCAAGGATCATAAGGGCTCCGATATTAGATCTTATCAGACCCTGTTTCAGGTCGTCCTGTGCCCAACGTCGAAATTTGCTCCCCTCACCAATACATCCGTCCCCTTTGTATGTTTGACGCGTGACATTAACAAACTATCTTTGCCCCAACTAGATGTGAACGGAGTGCTGCCGCTCGTTGCAACTTTTGCACTCGTCAACAACGACAAGAAGGTTGCACAAATGCACGCACCGATATCACCTACCCCTAATGACCGTTCTCTCATTTCGCAACATTTTCTTGGCGATTACATTGGTGAATCCTTGCTGAGAGATCCACAGTGGTGGCGTAAACTTGAACCGGGTAAATTGGATGTTCAGCTCTTGGAAATTACCGATGCTTTGGGTAATTCCCAGCGCTACAACCACGAATCGCGTGATCCCAGCGTCCACTTTTCCATCAATTTGAAGAAACCAGTTTCGCTTCGTCTTTCGGTGAAGGATGCGGAACTACCGCTTTTATTGGGAGGTTCCAAGAAATTGACCTTGTCAAGCGATTCAATCCCGGAGTTCCCTTTAATGGTCCAAATTGCCTTCACTAGTGAAAATAAAACCGTGCAACGTTTTGATAAAACCATTCGCCTGTCGAGCGATATGGAATGGCTAGTGGCTGAGCAGGGTCGCTACGTGCTTAACAGTGCCTCTGATGTCTCATGTGCGTGCAACGTGGCCCCACGTCCGATAGACATTGTGTTGGCGCCCTTGCCTCTGGTGAGCATCTCGGCGACCCCGATCTCTGACAAGTGCTTGGGCACGATCGGATATCATTTCGATCTTGGATTTTCTGGTAAACCGCCGTTCGCAGTCTCCTACCAGGTTTTCAAAAAAGTGCGTGGGGTCCTTCAGCGCGTCACGGGTAGTTCTGGCAACGCCGATAAAATCGAAACGTCGCAGGGGCACCAACACTCTTTCAATTTTAATCCATCTTCTGCTGGTGATTTTGTTATTGTATTCCGGTCGGTGTCAGACACGTGGTATCGCAATCGGCCTGTTGCCCTTGACGCCGCGAAGCATACTTACGAGACGAGATTCGCCCAGATCTCTGCGATATCTTTCTTCAAAGATAACTCGCCCCGCACCATCAATGCATGTCCCAATGTCCGCGTACTGATTCCATTATACTTTGAAGGGAATGCTCCCTTCAGCTTCCAATACTCCTACATTGAGGTGGGATCCAAAAAGTTGCTCGCCGGACCGGTACATGTTACCAATGTGTCCAACTACCTTATTGAATCTCCGCCTCAGGTCATGGGCAAGACGTTCTCAATACAGCTCGACAAGGTCATTGATGGCTTGTCGTGCGCTGTGAAAATCGATAGCCGAGGCTCGCCCATCGTCAAGAGTCGCAGCGAACCGCCACGAGTACATATCGAGTCCTCCAAGCACGTTACTATCGTGGAGGGCGACCGAGTGGAGATCCCGCTTCAATATTCCGCTACAGAGTCGGGTGCGGCTCGCTTGGAATATTCTCACTCCGGTGTTGACGGTAAGCAACCTACCGTGCACTCCTTGACCAACAGTCGCAAGCTTTTTGTAAGCGAAAAGGGTGAGTACTCGCTCAAGACCTTCGTTGATGACGGATGTATGGGAGAGATCTACAAGGCAAACGTTTTCCGCGTGGACCACTACCCGAAACCTAACCTTACAGTGGACAGTGACCGGAAGCTTACGTATCTGGCCTCTCTTCTCCACCTCCAACCGCTTTGTCAGGGCCAGAAAAACTCGGTGCTGTTACGGTTGCAGGGTCTCAAACCTTTTATGGTGGACTATGAAATAACTCTGCCGGATGGAGGGAAGCATGTGCGCTCAATGTCGATTGACCAATACCAGGTGCAGCTTGAGTTGCCTGGTGCCGATAGCGGACCCTACCGCCACAAACTTTTGGGCGTGTACGATGCCCGTTACACGAAGCTGAAACGCAGGGACGCCCAATCATTGCCCGAAATCACATATCAGGTGCACCCCAGACCCGCTATTGCAATCGATCCGCAACACCGCTCCAAACAAATATGCGAAAACTTTCTTACCCAAGATCAGTCTTTCCCTATCCATTTACCCGTTATACTCACGGGAACTTTCCCCTTCACGATACGCGCCACTTTCGTGGCCGAACACTCTGGGAAGAAAAGCACGATAGTATTCGAAAATGTCAAAGAGCCCAAATTGTTGTTACAGCAGCAGTCGCTGATGAGCCTAGGAGAACACGTTTTGATTTTTGACGAGATTGTGGATGCAAATGGGTGCAAGAATAGTGACATTGCGGCATCATTCGTGCTTATTGTTACGGAAACACCTTCAATCGTTAAACACGGTCCGTATCACTACTGCGTGGGCGACCACGTTGCTTACAACTTGACGGGTACGCCTCCGTTCCAAATCCTCTACGACTTTAAGGGCCAGGCGCGGCGCGCAACCCTGGGCCAATGGTTCCTGCGTCTTGCGTCTGTGCCCGGTCACCTCGACATTATAAAAATACAAGATTCATCACCGAACCAGTGTGTGGTGGATTATTCGCAGCCAGGCCTCGAGAAAGAGGCAAAGGCTTTATCTCTTGTGATTCACGACCTCCCGTCTGTCGAAATTAACCACGGAGACTACATCGTGCAGGATCTCCACCAGGGCGATTTCACCGAATTAACCTTTTCCTTCTCGGGTACTCCCCCATTCGGGCTCACCTATGTGCGAACCCTCGAAGTGCCACGAAGCGAGCGCAAAAAGTATAAGAGCAGGCGCAGAGTGGTAGAGACCCTTGTGATAAACGATATTTGGGAGTATCTGCACACGGTGCGCGCCCAATTAGAGGGGACTTACGAGGCAATAGAAGTGAGGGATGCCCACTGCTTCGCCGTGAAAAAGAGCTTTGGTGTAAAATAATTCTAGACGACCTTCGATAGAATAAGTATAGCCATGTGCTCTAACGAGAGGCTTAAACCCTATGTACAATAAAATATTAGATTCTCAGACCATACCGAAAGACTTTGCCACAGAAGATGTGGAGGCGTGTGGTTGCAGTCGTCGCAGATCCATCGACGACATGCCTTGACTAGAAATATGCAGAAATGTGTCGACTAGACCGACGAGTTGGTGTCGGCCGATGCTGCCCTCTCTTCTTGCTTCACTTGTATAAGCTCATTTATAAGGGTACTGGCCTCAGACAAAGACATGTGAGCAGCCATAGGTATAGGAGGAATAGATTGTAATAGGCGATACTTTTCCGCCACAGCGATGGCCACCCTGAAATCCAAGATGCTGAGGCGGTTTCCCAAGTCATGGGTTGTCAGTTCTATTTGAACATTGTTATATGTCGTCGTTATGGTAGGATGGTGACGTAGCTGGTGAAAGGTAGGGGTGATGGCGTTGAGAAACGTCCAAGTAATAGCATAATTTCTGAACTTGTACGAAGCTACAAGTGACAGTGGACTATCCTCAGAGTCATTTTGGCGACACAATTTCCAGTTAGCGCTGTTTTGAAACTCGTTCAACCGGGATATTTGCTCCGTGATAAGTGCCTTGGATAACGCTACCGGTCTAGCCGAGACTCTCATGAGCAATTAGGTGCTTTTCAATAGATCTCGTCTTGAGGCACGCTTTTTTTTCGGACGCCTAGAACTTCCAGTACTTTCATATACCGTGCCGACCTCACTGCCTCCGGATGGTGGCAGCTTTGTTTGTGATACGCTGGCAGGACTCCGACCAGCTCATTCCTCTCGTGCATCGGAGCTATCGTCACGACTTGCCGGATCAGCGCGTCATACTTGCAATATTTGAACATCACATTCGCCATACGAAGCACCACCAGCATACCCCCGTGTTCAGCTCCCATGGCCTCAACTACGTATATATAAAACGTGATTTTGGAATCCACATAGTGGCTGTCACACTTGCAAACGAGAACGTCATGCTGCTTCTAGTTTTCCTCCATGAGTTCCACAATACTGTTCTCCAGTTTCTTGTGGTGCACGCCAACGATACTATGGGAGAATCCGCGCTTTCAATCCGTGATATAGATCATGAGACATTCATAGATAACTTGACAGTTGTGCTTGACTTGATTGATGAGTGTATGGACTTTGGGATGATCCAGTTATCTGACTATAACCTCTTGAAGGAATATATTAAAATAGGAGTTAATCTCCCATCTATCTCGCTGCTTTCTGACCACGCAGATTCGGAAGATGAGAGTTCCAAACTGACAAAAATCGACCCGCTCAAGAAGCCTATATCAAAGTTAGCTAAAAAGATCACGTCCACTCATAACCAGGCCGTTACTACTGCGGTCATCAGTCAGGATCATTCTGTGGTCAATAGCGCGATTTTGCGCACATATTCGCTGGCGATAAATTGGAGACCAAAGGGTATATTCTATCCCAAGAATGAAATATATATTGACTTGGTCGAGACCTGCGACTTTTTGTACGACCTATCGAGTGGGTACATAAAGACCAACGAAATATATGGCAAATGCTCGATTCGATGCTATCTTTCGGGAATGCCAATGTGCAAAATGGGATTCAACGAGAACCGCATCTCGGGTATTGAAAAGAGCGATCCCATCGACTTTTCGAATCGACCCGATAATTTGATAAACAAGGCTGATACGATTCTGCAGGAAGACTCGCCTGACGATCCTGATTCCACAACCACATCTGCGGATCAAGATCAGCCGAAGAGGGACAAGACACCAATCGATCAGTCAACACCAAACAGCTTAACAAATGAGGCCACATCAGATGACTCTGAAATGAAAGCCCCTTCAGAGGGCCCCGAGGCCAAATCGACTTCGCAAGGCGAGACCGCCGAAACTGGTAACAAACCAGCTGCTTCCCCAACGAAGAAGCGCAATCGACGCATACCTATTCGCAATATCCAATTCCATCAGTGCGTAAACATGGACGCCCTTTACGAAAGTCAACTAGTCACTTTTGTTCCGCCCGATGACGAATTCATCTTGCTCACTTATAACGTTGAGCAGCAAAAGCAAAAACAGCACCGGCCCCTTGTTATGATCAAACCCACCTATAAGATATTTCCTAGTGAGGATAAAGTACAGATCTTGATGGAGCTCACCACCGAGTTCCATCGCCGACTTCATTGTCGCGACTTGGTAGTCCGAATTCCACTAGACCCCCGTGTCTTTCTCGCGCGCCCAACAAACCGCGTTAAAAGCGGTGGATTGAGGTATAAAAGTGAGCTCGGCGACGTCACGTTCCGGATAGACTCATCTGAGATGTGCTGGTCTGTGGAGAACATCACCGGAAAGAAGACTGTTCGCATGATGGCTGAGATAGATTTGGAACCAGGATCAATGACAGATCCTTCGAAACTAGAACGCGTACAGAGACAGGAATTCTTCCACAACACCCAACACAACGCGGATCCCTCTAGTGATGACAAAGACGATATGGGCCTGGAAAACGAATTGAATCAATTTTACGGAGTAAACGGCGCTTCAACGTCCCTGGCTGGCGCAATCATTGCGAAATCAAAACAGATTGCAAATTACACCGATATCCGACTATCCTTCGCGATACCCCTCCTCTCGCATTCAGGACTAAAATTGGACTACCTCAAGGTGGAGGAGAACCAGTTAAAATACTCGTGCTTCCCGTGGATACGGTACACGACAGAGTCTACAGCTCCATTAGCGCAAATGGGCGTTTCTACGTTTAACGGACGCACTTGTGCGTATCGGTTCAAGTTGGGAGTTTCGAACTTTGTAATTGTAAATGAGTAAAACATTCTCAATTTCGGTTTTATGCAGCGCAGAAAAGTGCACTTTTGTACTCTTCAGGTTTCAACATTGTAGTGACTTCTGTGCCAATCGGATTAGTAAAAACGTGGTGGCTTTGGTCAATTCCATGACCATGTGGCGTTTCGACTTTGACACTTCTCGCTTGTACTGTGCGAAGGCTTATCTTTTTAAGACGCGTAACAATGCCTCGAGATGTTTCGCCTAATCTAAGGGTTAAATTTCAGGAGAGGCTATTTGAGACTAGCTTACCTGTTCAAGATTCATGCATTGCCGCATATCTTCGGAAGGGAAGAAAGCGACGCAATGATGTATTTTTCCCTATTCTTGACAAATTTCTTGAGATGTTTCTACAAGGTCCCATGAATGCATTGCCCCATAGACAGATGAGGCACTTTATGTGTGAATAATAATATAAAAAAGTAATTTATGGAAGCCCACTCGACAGAGTCACGAATCTTGCTAGCTAATATCAAATTTTCAATCCCATGTGAAGTATCTTGTGGTGCATGCGATGTCACTTCCGTAAAAGCGAGGGTCTATATAGCCCGAATTCGGGCGTGGTATGTACGTCGGCTTTGCTATCTGTGTTCTTTGATCTGCCCACCCAGGGACCCCTATTCGAGGGGGGGTAGATCTCCTGTCGACTCCGTTACGATTATGCGCCAGAGAATCGATTCTTGCAAGAGTAGCTGAGAGGGATACCGACAACATCGTAAAGAGTATTTGATTGAATAACATGGTTCACGTTTGCTGGTGATTCCGGGCGCTCATTCCGCGGAGTGCGGCGTCTCTTTTATAGAGCAATCTTCAGCGTGACTTTCCTTGTGGTAGCGAGTGCCATTACTCGTCAGTTCTTGGCGCTTTTAAAACTTTTGCCGACGCACTTGGGGCATTCCAGAGCGTTGTGAGGTTTGTCGCGAAACAACCGTGCTTCATGGATCTAAAAAATCCCAAATGTAGTACATTCAAAATTGGACGGTTGGAGCCCGGCGTTTTGTGTATCCAAGTAAGCGAGTATGGCAGTCACTTTTCACAACGCTCTGACTTTCAACATTATATTGCCGATTCGCAGATTATGATAGGATGTAGAGTGAGTCGAACAAAAGAACTCGAGCCCTGGTGAGCCTCCGAATGTGCATTAGCTTCTGTATCTAGGATTTCCAAGAAAAAGCCGTTGTGAAAGGTGTCAACGGCGAACCTGAAATAAGCTTTTGACGTTAGTGCAACCCAAAAAATATGCCGAGAGTTGCAAATGTCGGCGTTACATTTTCTCGTTTCAATCTATCGCCGCAAATGTCTTACGATTTGCGATAATGATAGACGAGGATTGAAGTGACGAGGAGTGGAATGCTGAGAAATTTTATAGAAATGGATTTTCCTAACACAGGATATTTCAACAGGGCTTCTTCAGGCATTGGCTAGTAAAGTTGGCCCTAAGCTGAGATGTTTCAGGCGATCTCGGAAAGTCGGGGAGCGCATTGGTCGAAAGTGTTCTGTCAGACGAGACATCAAATTTTAGATAATTTCAATCGAAATTAGCTGACGCAACGTGCAAGCTAATACACGAGTCTCGCTTTACGAGGCGTACACGATTGGAGTGCAACACGCTTTTGCCAGACTTACGAGCTTCGCCTATCGTTAAGTCGTGTGACTGTGCCTTGGCACATGTCTCAGTATCTGAAAACGCGAGCATATTGGACCATGCTAGCGGGCCCGGTATTTCCCGGCGAGTTCAGCCACTTTCCTCCAAACGTAGGGCCTCTTGTGTTATGCCCACCCTGTGATCACTAGCCGAACCAATGGACCTCAAGTGGTGAGGGCACCAACCAAGTCCCAAGCAATCTTTTCGGCACACTGTGTGACCCAATGCCGAACAGTTGTCAAAGAACCCACATTTCCGCCGAGATGCTGGGTCTGCGAGGCGCAATTACACGAGGCAAATAAATTTTAGGGGGCGACTAGATTTTCCGGGAGCAACGTGGGAATTGCACCCCCGTAACCACACTATCAAACCACAGCTACACAAGCCAATGCTCCGAGGTCCATTGCGTTCGATATCGAAACGGTACATGTCTCTGCCATTCGATTTGAGCAGCACCTACAAGCATCGCGAGGCCCGCACCACATTTCCCAAGCCCCTCTGCGTGTCGTTCGATGCGTTTGACACGCTAGTGACCCCATCAAAGCCGGTGGCCCAGCAGTATTTGGAGATCGCCGAAGAGTGTGGTGTCAATGGACTATCTCTCCCTGAATGCGAGCACAGATTTAACGCAGAGTTCAAACTGTTGCTGGACAGATTCCCCAATTACGGGCACGGATCTGAGATTGGCAGCAGCGACGAGTGGTGGCGGCGGCTTATCCGTGAGACTCTCAAACTCGATCTGGGAAGTGAAAAGAGTGCGGTGGTTTGCGACCGCGTTCTACAGCACTTTTCAACCGCCAGGGCGTACTCGGTGTTCCCCGATGTAGAGGAGACGTTGAAAGCATTGTACGACAATGACGTCCCCATGTGTCTCTCGACCAACACCGACGAGCGCATATTGAGTGTGCTAGAGGACTTGGGTTTGAAACGCTTCTTTGCTGGCTTTTTCTTGCTGTACCGCCTCGGGGTGGAGAAGCCTAGCCGAGAATTCTTTACCACTGTAGCATCGCAGTATGGCCATGTGGCTGAACAGGGTATGGCACAGGTTTTGAAGGATATGTGGCACGTGGGCGATAGCTATGAGAAGGATCTTGTAGGATCGGCGCGATCGGGATGGAACGGAGTGTTGATTGACCGACAAGACCTGCACAAGTTACTCAAACTCGGGCAGGAGTCGAATCCGTCAAAGGGAACGCTTTTTGACGAGTCTGCCGAGACCAAGCTGCACGGAAATACGTTTGTGATTGCAGATAACCGGGTCGTTATCCGGAGTCTTACGGAGCTCTTGCCGCTTTTTGGCATTACTGAGCACTAGGGTGTGCATTGTCCAGGCGAGTCCCCATAATGATTTCTACGACAGCTCTTTGGTAAACTTGGAGAAGAGGGCATTAATTGAGTTCCCACGGCATAATCCTGGCGAATGATTAGCAGAAGCAAATAAGTTGCAATCTCGCGATATAGTATTCAGAAATCATTCTAATTCAAGTGTCATTGACAAATGCAGATAGGTCATCAGAAATGTCCCCCGAAACACTCATAGCGTAGAGTACCACTCACTGTTCAGTTTACCTCAAAAACCAAGGGCACGGGATAGATCAGCATCTACAGGAACAGAAAAATTTGAGTGAAAGTCAGGGGTCATCTTTTCAGCTCTACTGGTGAATTGATCAGTCCACGTCCCACGTCGTATGATTACATGGCACGGTATGACCTACACCTCTCCTAACATAACCATGTGTGATCAACCCAGAGTCTAGGCCACGCCCCTCCGCATATCACCTGCATATAGTTTTATCTCCCTCGGGACATACGACATTGTCATCACAGAAGTACTCTGCAAGCAGATCACAGTTGGTGCAGATGTACGCTTGGAGCTGGCCTCTATGCATATATTGGCTTGCGATCCTACTTGAAAAAGCTGATGCGGCGGAACTGCTCTCGTCCAATAATTATCGGGCATTCCAGAGGCGAGATACTTCGCCAGTGAATGCGACGGTGGCATCCGCCCCCTCGCCCGGTGCGGTGATGCTCCCGCTTTACTATACGAATGAGATGTTTGTGGCGGATTTGAAAGTGGGCAGCGGGGGTCAGAAGGTGACGGTGCGGGTTGACACGCGGTCGCTGGACTTGTGGATCCCCAGTCCGGCTGTCAACTGCGTGCGAGACGATGGTAACTGCACGGGTTACGGTGTGTTTCTGCCCGATGCTTCGAGCAGCTACCGGCAAAACACTACGGGCCCGTATTTCTATAGTGTCGGGGTACTGTATTGGTACAGTATCGGTCGCTGGGGTACCGACAGTGTATCCTTTGGCAACTGCTCGGTGGCGAACTTGTCGCTTGCGACGGTGGGCACTTCAAATTACAGTCTTGGGGTGCTCGGCTTGGGACACGCCAGCTTTGAGTCTACGTGCATAAACGACCGGTTTGCGTACCGCAACCTTCCAATGCAGATGGCGGCGCAGGGGATAATACACCGGCCGGTATACCTGTTGTACCTCAATTGGAGGAGCAGCAACAGCGGATTTGTGTTGTTTGGCGGGGTCGACACTGCAAAAATCTACGGGCAGCTAACGACGGTGCAGATGATACCGGACCCGGTGTCGCCGCACCTCAAGAGCGTTATTGTGCTCAACGAAATTCGTTTCTTGCGGTCGAGCAACGTACTGGCGGCGACGAACGTGACGTCAATGTCCACGAACGCGCTGATCTCTACGAGCAACGCGCTGGTCATCAGCTCGCTGTCGTACAAAAGCAGCTGGTGGCCCGCGACGCTCAATCCGCTCTTGCCGACCCTGCATTTCCCGCAGGAGCTTGCGAAGCAGATTGCGGGCTTCGCCGAACATTTGAATCAGTCAAAGAACGAGGGCACCGTGTATGACGTCAACTGCACACTAATGCGGATGATATCGATGCGAATGAACTTTAGCGGGGTAGCGGTCGAGGTTCCATACACGGCGTTCACGACGCAACTAAGTTCTGGAAAGTGTCTTTTGAACGTGACAGTCCTGGCGAACGATCGTGAGGTGGTGCTTGGGGCGGACGTGATGCAGTTCATGTATTTGGTGTACGATCTAGAGAGGCAGGAGATCTCGGTGGCGCAGGCGCGGCACAATCTACGCCTGAACGTGACGGTGATCAGCGATGACATACCCGGGGCGGTGAAGGCCGCCATGTACAGCAGCACACTGCTCGGCCCCATGTCGAGCGGGGTGGGGGGCGGAGGCGGTATGATCGGACAGCACACGAACTCCAGCGGGGAAAGAAAGGGTGGAACAGGACTACTATGTGTGGCTGCACTATATGTGGTGGGTTTGGTTGTGATCATGATGTGAGGTGTGGTGGAGCGCGTGGGTGTGGTGTGTGTGGTGCAATATGTGAGTATGGCAACAGGTGACGGGGAAAGCCAGAGTTCCGAAGCGGGAAGACGATTAAACACCTATTTTGTGGATAGGCTCTGTTCCTTGATTCTGAACAATTGCGTGAGTCACCACCAACTATCTCCTACATCCACCATCTGTCTTCTGCAACCTTCAACTGTCTTCTGCAACCTTCAACTGTCTTCTAAGACACCAATTCGACCACCAACGAGCTCGAATTCTAATGATGTCTCGCCACTTCGTGAAAATGAACCGACCACGTACCAACTCGGAATCGTTTCCCATCCACGTTTCACCTCGTGCCAGGTGACCACCTTTCGTCTAGGAAGACACCACCCATCTAGGAATCTCCTGCCGGCCAGGTTACCACATCCAATCCACGGGCCGACCAGGCTACCACATCCAATCCACGGGCCGACCAGGTTACCATGTCCCGTCCTCTAATCACCTCCAGACAAGACAACCACCTCTCGCCTAAGAAGTCACCGCCCATCTACGAATCCTCTTCCGGCCAGGTAGCCACATAACATCTGCGAATCACCCCCGACCAGGTCACCACCTCGCGACTAGGAAGTTGCCATCCGAACAAGTAATCACCCTCCGACGAAGTAGTCACCCTTCGACCAAGTAATCAACCTTCGACCAAGTAATCACCCTCCGACGAAGTAATTGATCCAAAGCAGGAATTGTCTTCTACGATGAAACCACGTCCCGACCAGGATTCTATCTCCCAATCAAATAGCTCCCGACCAGGGAAGTATCCCCTCTTACTTCGAGTGATATCTATACAGACAATCATTCCCCTTGAACAATTTCAGGAAGTCGTTTGGCTTGAATAATTCCGGTTCTGAGCCCATCGCTTTGCTGGTGTTAAAAGTTCTGATAGAAGATCATCGGCTGCTAATGCGGATGGTGGGAATTTTGGTGTCAAGCATAGTGTGGGACACGTTACGAGTTGTTATGTGTAACAACCACTTTGCGGGGAAAGGCACGGTACGACGGAACGAGGAGATGCAAGTCGCAGCTTCGCCCAAATCCAGTCTAGGGCCTTCTAAAGATAGAGTAGGCGCAGGGCCGTTTAGCGGCGAAAAACAAAATAGATTTTTCGGCGTAAGCGAAAGCGCCAATTACTTTTTTTTTAGCTTTTTTAAAGGTTTTTTCATTAAAGGCTTGGAGCCGCATCTGGAATTAACGCCTAATCGGGTATAAACGCCCAATTGGGACCAGTGTCTCAGAAGCCGGATCTGTGCTATTTACCATTTGCTGTTGCTCGGACAACCCCTTCGCGCTCACTCTTCACCACCACACTCTCTCTCCCTACCACTATCACTACCACTTACAAGGAAGCATTCCTCTGCTGAACCTTACAATCTACGCGTCTCTCTTGGAAACCTTGCTTTCAAACTCTCTACGGGATCTCATCAAACCCCGAAACACCGACACACCGATCCCTGAAGATCGCCTCTGTCTCTCTACGTAGCCTTCTACGCCACTTGACATCACTTCACGTCACTTCTATATCACCTACACTCCCACAATGAAGTCTCCGCTCATCCTCCTACTCGCATGCTTATCCCACGTCTCCGCCGTCGCCCTAGAACTCAACAACCTCCAGTCCATATGCAACGCCGCCAAGCCCATCCAGGAGGGCATGTGGAATTACTACCTCGGCTTCAAGTACGGCGGTGCGGTTGGTACCTTCGTCCCGCCCTACTACTGGTGGAACGCCGGCCAGGCCTTTAGCGCCTTCATCGACTACCACACCTACTGCGACAAATCTAACCAGACCCTTGAAAAATGGATCTTTGACGGCATGATTGCCCAGGCTGGTAGCAACTTGGACTATATCCCTGGCAACCAGTCCTTCGTCGAGGGTAACGATGACCAGGGCATTTGGGGACTCACCATCTTGCAGGCCTTGGAACAGAACTTTACAGAGTGGAACACCGCCTCCTGGCTAGAGTTGGCCCAGGCCATCTACAATACCATGAACAAGCGCTGGGACCCGGATAACTGTGGTGGCGGCTTGCGCTGGCAGATCTTCCAGTGGAACTCGGGCTACGACTACAAAAACAGTATCTCGAATGGATGCTTGTTCCATATCGCCGCGCGTCTCGCCCGCTACACCGGCAACCAAACCTATATCGACACCGCTGAACGCGTTTGGGACTGGATGGGCCAGGCCAACTTCTTCACCGAGGAGAACGGTGCCTATATCATCTACGACGGTGCTAAAATCGCAAACAACTGCTCTCAGGTCACAAAGTTCAAGTGGTCCTACACCTACGGCGTCTTCATGTCGGGCGCGGCCTACTTGTACAACCACACCGGCGACGAAAAATGGCTCACGCGTCTTGAGGAGATCTTGGAGGCGCTGAAGTTTTTCTTCAACAATACCAACGGCAACATGGTCATGACCGAGATGACCTGCGCCCCGTCCAATACCTGCAACAACGATCAGCGCACTTTCAGACTGGTGTTGGCGAAAACTATGGGCATGACCGCGCGTCTCGCCCCGCGAACCTACGACACAATCTCAAAGTTGATCGACTCCAGTGCCTTGGCCGCCGCCCAGCTGTGCTCCGGCGGGTCCGATGGCGTCACCTGTGGCGAGAACTGGCTGGTCAACGGCTGGGACGGCGTTTACGGGTTGGGTGAGCAGATGCTGGCCCTCGAAACGATACAGGCCCACATCGTCATGAATTTGCAGACCGCGCCCCTCACCAGCAGTACCGGCGGGTCCAGCCGCAGCAACCCCGCCGCAGGTCTAAACGCGCCGAACGTGACGTCCGGCAAATCGATTACCGTCACTTCAAGGGATAAGGCCGGTGCGGGAGCGCTCACCGCGGTGGCGCTCTCTGTGTGGATCTCGGGCGCCATATGGCTTATCCTATAGGTGTGAACGCCCTTTAGAAGCTGTGGCTAGATCGTGAGGCTCGGCAGAATATGACTAGATCAGCTATGGCTCGTTATGCATGACTAGATCACCAGTATTCGACATGTACGAATAGATAAGCCCATGAATACTATGTATGACTAGAGAAACCAGTACCCTTGTGTATGACTGATGAACCATTACCCTTGTGTATGACTGATGAACTGAAACCCTTGTGTATGACTGATGAACCATTACCCTTGTGTATGACTGATGTATCATTATCTTTGTGTATGGCTGATGAACCAAAACCCTTGTGTATGACTACAAGAACCTTCACCCTTGTCTACGAATAGAGGTACCGATGCTCTTTCATGTCATTTGAGAGGCTGCTACTGATGAGTAGATTGTAGCATTTGGGCGGTCATGTCACCTTTTTGTAAAAGTGTTGTTCATGATTCTCCAAGTCAAGTCACAAGAAAGTATGCTTACCCGCTTAGGCCAATCACCTCACAACTTACAACTTAGAACCGACAACTGACAACTTACAACTGACAACTGACAACTTACAACTTACAACTTAGAACTTACAACTTACATCTTACAACTTGTCTCACACAACTCCGCACATATTATCTCACCTAGCATCTTACAACCTACATCTTACAGCTCAACTCACTTCACGGTCGCAAGCAACAAATTGCTAGGCCAACTAGCCAGGCGGAACAAAAACTATTGTCATCGCAGAAAAATTACTTGCAAGTCAATGCCAGTCGTCTAATGGTATGGTTCGAGTCCATCAACAAGTTGGCTGACCCGGCGCACGGCGGCTACTTGACCAGTGGCCACCGCCGACGCCTCTTCATCCCGCCGTCTACGCGCAGGCCCATCTTCCTGTACGGCGACGGCGATGAGCGCTCCTTCCTCCTGTTGATGGAGCCGGAGCTGGAGGACGCCGAGAGCGACAGCGCGAGCGTCAGCACCTCGCGCCTGCTCCCACTGACCCTCAGCTCCGTCCACAGCGACCAGGAACTGTTCCACACCTGGCTCCTTGAGGAGCACCACCGTCGCTACGGCCTGGACAGCGGCAATGCCCTGCTCCACTCATCGCAGTCGCGGTCAAGTTCTCGCTCGCCAGAGTACGTATCCTGTGCCAAACCGGTCCTGCGTCAGGCTCACGTGGAGGAATTGCGTCTCCTCTTATACTATGCGGCGCCGCTCGTCGTCACCTTTGTCATGGAACACTTGTTTGCGATGGTGTGTCTCTTGGTGGTCGGCAGGCTCGGGAAAAACGAGCTTGCGGCGGTCCTGCTCGCGACCATGATCGCGACGATAACATTCGGTGTGTTTGAAGGCCTTGCCACGGCGCTCGACACGCTCTGCGCGCAGGCATACGGTGCCAGCAACTATGAAGGGGTGGGATTGTTTGTGCAGCGGCTGGTCGTGTTGCAGTTGCTCGTATTCGTTCCGTGCGGCGTCTTGTGGTGGTACATTAGGATACCACTCGGCTGGCTTATTGAGCTGGACGAGGTGTTGCGGTTGACCGCGCAGTTTCTCAAGGTGCTTGTGTGGGGCGGTCCCGCGTACATTATTTTCGAGAACGGGAAGCGCTTTTTGCAGGCGCAGGGGATCTTCGAGGCCGGCACGGGCGTGCTCTTGGTGAGTGCGCCGCTCAACGCGTGCCTCGCCTTCTTTTTGGTGTGGAACACGTCGTACGGGTTGGGATACGTCGGGGCGCCGATCGCAGCGGTGGCCAACTACTGGCTCATGGCGGGGTTGCTCATTGCGTACGTGGTTTTCGTCGACGGCCAGCAGTGCTGGCACGGAGTAGCACCGGCCAAGCACCTTTTCTCCGGGTGGAACCAGCTATTGGCGCTAGGGATCCCCGGAATCGTCATGTTGGAGCTGGAGTACGTGGCGTATGAGATCATGACGTTACTTGCGCTGTCGTTTGGCGTCGCCCAGTTGGCCGCGCAGAGCACCGTGTCGAGTATCGCGCTGTTGACGTACATGGTCCCGTTCGCGGTCAGCATTGCGGTGTCGACGCGCATTGCGACGCTTGTAGGAGCGCAGAACCTTGCGCGCGCAAAGATCGCGACGCAGATGGGGCTCGTGTTGGCGCTAGCGATCGGGTGTGTCAATGGCATACTACTCTACAGCTTCCGGCACCAGATTGCGCGGGCGTTCTCCAAGGACCCTGTGGTGGGTGCCGAGATCACGGGCCTCCTAAAGCCGCTCGTGAGCGTGATCCAGGTATTCGACGGGATGGCGTGCGTGCTGCTGGGGATCATGCGGGCGCAGGGCGCGCAGAAGCTCGGAGGGGCCATCAACTTTGTGCTGTACTATGCGTTTGCGCTCCCCCTCGCGCTCGTGTTGAGCCGGCTCGCGGACATGGGGCTTGCCGGGTTGTGGGTCGGGGTGGGCTGCGGGATGCTCTTGATTGCGGTCAGTGAGACTGTGATTATATGCCTCAGCGACTGGGACCATATCTTGATGCGCGCTGCGCTATCGAACGAGATGGACGATGAGTGAATGGTTTTGCTGTGGATCATTATACAAGCTGGCTATTGAGTGATAAAATTTGTTAATACAGTATGCTAATTTTTAATAGAACTTGAGAGCCAGATATGTAATAAGTAGTAGGTCTTAACGACTACGGCATCCCAGTGACGATGAACCCATGATGTAGAGGGAAGTGAAAAAGTATTCAATATTGCGGTACGGATATTTTATGGCTGCGAAACTTGCTGCAAGACAAGCAAATGGCAAGACAAGCAAAAGGCAAGACAGACAAACGGCAAGACAGACAAACGGCAAGCCAGACGAACGACAAGACAGCCAAATGGCAAGCCAAGTGGTCAAAGAGGAACTACAGGAAAGCATTTATGAAGTGAAAAGTGAAGCTGAGCAGTCATCAAAAATTGAAGAGTAACTGTGTGAAATTGATTGATGGAATAGCAGGAGCGAGGCCTGGTTGTCATGTTAAGGAAGTACTGTTCATTGCAAAAATTGGATTCCACAAATATATCTCAGGACTTTGCCAAACTCCGATCAGAGGCCCGTTAATTTTTTTTTAATCAAAAGCGACCATGGTTTTTTTGCAGCCTTTGGCCAAAAACTATTTAAAGGCTGCAAATATTCTTCGAGTGCTGCAAATAAAACACACTACCCACTACTTTCCTTCCAACCATGTCCCATTCCACTATAAAACAGATCCCACCGACCTCGAAAGCCCTCTTGCACGCCACGGCTCGCATCTCACTGCCCCTAATGGTCGTCCGTGAACTTGTTGAAAACAGCTTGGATGCTGACGCCACCCTGATCGCTGTCGACATTGACTTGTCTTCCGGTGGCTTGCATCGATGC
>JAKTSS010000023.1:0-20101 GCA_030580355.1 Debaryomycetaceae sp. yHKB357 | reverse complement strand
GAGGCCCTCGTCAAAGCATACGCCCTCGCACACCCTAATGTTCGCTATCGCCTCGTGCTCTCCGCTGACCCCAGCACCAGGGCCATCTCAAGGCAGTTCGCTACCTCTCCCACAGACGCTTCTCTCGCTTCAGTGCTCAATGCCTTCTCTCGCAAACCGACAGAATACTTGCAAGATTCACGCCGCGTCGGCGAGCACTGCACCTTGACAGTCGCTCTTTCTGTGCAAGACTGTAGACATCTGCAGCCATTGCATGTCTTCATCCTCAACGCAAAACCAATGGTCGGCAGTAGCCAGTTCATGCTCAAGACTAAGAAAATCGCGGCGCAAACGGGCATCGCCCACAGCTCTTGGGTCATTTGCGTAAACAATGTGCCCTCCACCATCATCAACATCACCGGATGGAGATGCGCGCATGCGGCTTTTGACGATCCGGGGTTTGAGGAATTGCTAGTGCGCGAATTGTCGCTGCTTCTCTCGCAATTGGTCGTTGGCCAGAGACTCGACCACCTGTCCCCTGTCAATTCGTCTCCCCCGCCATCAACGGGCCACCGCCATCTCCAGTCCGCAGATTCCGTGATGGACCTGGAATCCCGATCATTGTTTACGTTTCCGGCGATGAACGGACTGGCCCAGGATCGCGCGTCCACTGCCGACACCTCGCTCGATGACGTGATTTCCCCAAATCATCAGAAACAAATTTCTCCCTCCAAATTGGAAGCACTTCATAACAAAAAGACGCGCAACGCTGGTGTTTCTGCAGTTGCGCGTCCAAATCGCAAACCGCTGACCCTGCATCAAAGAAAACGCGCTCACAACTCCTCGGGGCACGCCAGTTCCGGCGCAAACCGCGTTGCTAAAATTGCCCAACACCAAATGTCACCTGAACAACGCAATACGGCAGACCCAATGTCACCTGAAAGACGCAACGCTGCCCAACACCAAATGTCACCTGAACAACGCAATACGGCAGACCAAATGTCACCAGAACAACGCAATACGGCAGACCAAATGTCACCAGAACAACGCAATACGGCAGACCAAATGTCACCAGAACAACGCAATACGGCAGACCAAACGCCGCCCGCACAACACACTAACACACAACAGAAAGCACCACATCAATGCAGCCTGCGGGCAATGCAAAACCTACACCCTACTAATCTGCAGCAAGAGTTGGACTTTTTCGAAGACACGTGTGTCCCCGTCAAACACCTTCGCGCATCAATAAGATCTCAGAATCCAAAATTCACAGTCTCCTCATCACTCATCCTAACAGGTGAGCCGGGAATTATGCGCTTCGTAACTTGCGATAACTTTTGCTCTCACTATGGAAACGACGGCATTCTCTTTATCGAGTAGCTTGCGCCAGAGCGCCTCCAAAACAAAAGGTCGTGCCCGCTACAAATAAAAAATTGGAATTCTGGCAGCCGAAAAACAACATCAAGCAATTTGTACACTACGGGTAATTCGCACCCTGTTGGAATCTTGGAAAAATCCAATGACTGCGACCGGTATGTTATTCCGCAACATGATTTCGCTCGCTCTCTGCTGTTACTAACTTATTATACAGACCGCTTTATTGCCATATTACCACACCTCTTTGCCGTGTACCGCGAAGCTGACGGGAATGCCAAGGTTTTGTCCTCTGATCGCTTGCCGACGAATTTTCACGAGGAGTCGGCTCTGCTCATTGTAAGTAGCTACCACAACCACCTTGCTTCCGGTGACACTGAATTCACGACAATCAACGACAGATACGACTCGGGCGGCTACGATACCGCCTACCAGCTATACCACGACATCAAGGTCGTTTGCTCTGCTCTTATCAGTAGCAACAAGCCCGGATCTGCCGAATACACCGAGATCGACTTTTTCTACAAGTTCTCAACAGAACTCTTGTTGAGAGAGTTGGCGAGAGTCAATGTCAAGTTCCAGGAAGAGCCAAAACAGGACAAGGTCCTGGAATTGGAGTCTCTGCTCGTCAATGACTATAACAAGATCAGCCACACCTACCAGCTGAACAATGGCGAGGTCATTACCCACATATTCAAGGCGCCGGAATCGTCGCTCCCAACACCAATGGCCCAGAATATTTATGCTAACCACGCGCACATGCCGCCTCCGCCCCGCCTGATGCAGCCGCTCTTCTCATCGCTTCTGGGCAGATCGCACTTGGACATTAATCCGACCATCGTGCCCGAGAATTTCAACGTTGCTAGAGTGGTACCATTCAACAAGAATATCGCGAGGAACGATGCCACCATCGATACCCTCTCTCCAGCAATCACGAAATTCCCGGGCCCCGGCGACAACTCCTCGTGCGAGATTTTGCAGGACTTTTTCCACCCCATCTGGTATACGATACCGGTCCCTACTTGGCTCAGCTACAAGGATTTGAACAAGCAAAAGAAGAAGGAAAGTGACGAGGACTCTGGCGACCCGCTTACGCTCTCCAATGAGGAGTACTTGTCGTTCGCTCCCACGCGCGATCTGCGGAAATCTATAATCTCGTCCACCACAAAACTGAGAATATGGCTAGATCACATTGGCGCAAAGCACGTCAAGAACATAAAGGACGCATTCCTAAAGAAGCAAGGTGATGCAGACCCCGATCACATGGATGTGGACAGCGAGCAAGAAACAAAAAGTGACCTGGCCGCCGAACTAGAGCAAGCAAACCAAGAAAAGTCTGATGCCTCGAAAACAGAGGTCACGGGCAAGCTGGAGCGCACGAATTCTCGAAAAATCAACATCGCCAACATTGCATTGTGGGACCCTGAATCGCATAAAGTGTTGGACTCGTTGCAACAGGATCGCGACGAGATATTCCGCTCCGCGAAATCCCTACAGGCCGTCATTTCACGTACGCTTTTGCGGTTGAACAAGGAGCGACAAGAGCGGTTCAAAGAGAGCGACACCAAGGGCCCAGTACCGCCTCTGGCAACTGAACATCGATTGTACAGTAAAGCGCAGAAGCTCTTGGTGCTTCTTGTGGATCTATACAATGTGGCGCCCGGCCAAATGCCGGCAAGAGTGAGCACGACCATGCCGGTACTAACCACCGAATACGCCGGGGTGTTGCCCGGTGTCCCCGCCAACAAGCTCGGGTCGGCAATCGTGGCCGCCACTCCCACTAACAAGAGCGTGAGGCTACCCAGCATCAGGGGCCCCTACAAGAAGCGGAACAAAAATGCCTAGAATATTGCAGAGAAGGACATGTATCAATAGAGGTGGAGGAGTAAATCAGTTGTATAATTTAAGGCCAAATCGGTATGCTAGCCGAATCGGTGTGTATTTTTTGGAGCTGAATGCGTGTGCACTTTTGAGCTACATCTATGCAATTTTTACTTTGCAGTGTGGGGCACGATTCAGCATTGTTGAGGGGCGCGTGGTATCGTGATTAGCAAAGCGGTGTACCCCTCTCTATATCTCAGCGCCGTGAGCAAAGGCATACAACAAGTAAAAGTTCAAGGACGAAATGAGGATCCACGTCACCGCTCCCACATGGCGCAAAAAGAAGCCGTTTTCAAAAGTGACGTGGGTTGTCATTGATTCGGCCGACTCGGAAAGGTCGGCGCGGCCATGCAAGAGACTGCTGGTTTCGTCGATGGGAGAGGCAGCGTGTTTATGGGTCAGCAGGTCGATAACTGTCATGTGCTTCTTGCTGCAGGTAAAGTAGATGAGCGGGGCCGATACTACCGGGAGAATGAAACTGAGAACGACCTGCAGCGAATTGAGGATGCGCGACATCCCTTCGCGGCCAAGGATCAAGATGACTGCGAGAACCGGGACGATCGCTAGTGAGCGGGTCGCGAGCCTCCGTTTCCACGGCAGGATCGTCCAGTTTACAAAGCCCTCGCTCACGATCTGGCCCGCCATCGTGCACACTATTCCGGCACTTTGGCCTGAAAAGAGCATCGAGAGGGCAAAGACTATGCCGGCGGCGGGCGAGATGTATGCGGATAACATGTGGTAGATGGACAAGAGATCGGCGTCGGCGGCATCGGGCTTGCCGTAGAGAGTAGTTCCGGCCACGATCAAGATGGCCGAATTTACAAACACTGCGACCACAAAGAGGGAGAACACAAGCTCGACATAGGAGAAATTGAGGCAGTAGCGGATAGCGTCGATTGAGGGTTTGTACTTTGTACGCAAAGTTGAGCCGTCGGACATGGACAGCATAAAATTGTTGAGTGCACCAGTAGCGCGTCGCACTTGCGGTTCGATTCTGTCCAGTTCCCGCAAAACGGTTTCGGTTGAGTTGTTTAAACATGGGTTAGCCTCATCAAACTCCATCAAGCGGGGCTGCACGAGGGCCGAACCCAAGAAAAGAGAGTGGGGCATGACGGTGCTGCCCACAATGCCGCAGCTCAAGAACAAAGCCTGCTGTTCTCTCCAAACTTTATCGTAGACGGGCAAGAAACCCTTGAAAATGTGAGCCATTGAGCCCGGAGCAAAGTCGCACTTGAACAATTCAAGGATGAAGCAGGCACAGGTAGCAACGACCAAGACCAGGACTAGGAATTCGAAAACGCGAGTCTTGCGGATACCGCCGTCTCTCTGGTAAGCAATGAGAACGACCAAGACATCGACAATGGTGATCAAGACGCCATAGACCAAGGGGATACCGAATAAGATTTCCAAGGCGATAGCGGTGCCCACGACCTCGGCAAGGTCGGTAGCGATGATAGCCAATTCAGCGCAGACGTAGAGCAGAAGATTCAAGTACGGCGGGAGATGCATGCGACACATTTCGGCCAAGTCTAGGCCGGTGACGGTGCCCAATTTGACGCAAAGGACCTGGAGAATGACGGCGAAAATGTTTGAAAAGAGAATGACGACGCACAATCTGTACTGGTATAGAGCGCCCAGCAGGACCAGGGTCAGGTAATTACCAGGGTCCATATAGGCCACACTGACAACCAAGCCCGGGCCGATGAAGGTGATATACTTTTTGAGAGCCTGTAGCACATTCCGAAACCTTAGCTTCTTGGACTTTTTCTTGCTAGTCTTATCAGGAGCGAGAGGAGGATCGTCCAGATGCCTACTGGCCATCGTCTGAGACATTGGGGAAGAAGAGTGTTGTAGAAATTGAAAACAATTTGCCGCCGAGGGTGAATGCTGCAAAAATGTCGTTCCTGAAGCTGGCTACCAGGGTACGAAACGGAATTTCGCCGCCGGTTCGGTGAAGCGCATCACGTGACAACGCTCTCTTGTGAGCTCTGCCCTTGCAGAACTGATCTGAGTCTGGGACCGGTGTACGAAACAGCGTCCAATGATGAAGCGATTCGGCTGGAAGCCACTACTACTGTCAAGAATCTATTCTACAAAAGGTATACCATTGAAAGATGCGTCGAAAGTGAACCAATGCTTGACGCTCTACGCCCAATCTTTCCCCTCGGACACCGATTCTATTACGCTAATTGACCGATACCGCGACTTGGGCGTAGGCAGCTCCTCCACTACTATCAAGCTTGGCGTCCTATACAAGAACCACACACTAAAGGCAAGTAGGGTATTGGAGCTGCTTCTAGCAGATCCACTCGCAAATAATAGTCGCTCTTGGTACTACGAACTAGTCAAGCGAGACAGATCGAAACCAACAACAATAGTACACGAATCTTCGGCCATAGCAAACTCTCCAGGGGCAATCAGAGTATCTCTGCCTGTTCTCAGTGCAAAGTTCCGGCCACATTTCCTTACCCAATCCCTGCTTCCCGAGAACGATATCGAAATCTATGAATTGGCCGATCTCGGAACCCAAGCTTCGAGGTGTCATGCTCTCATCAGTGTCACCGACGAGCTAAACAGTGAAAATCAGGTCTCGGACCCCAGCATTAAAAATCGCATCATCCTAACCATTATCGATAATAAAGACTACTCTCCCCATTCTACAGAGTCCACGCCGCCGACATTCCATCCTACGCTGACACGCAGTATAACAATAAAAGTTAATTCGGTGTTGGCACATGACGGTACGGAATTGTACTATACGCGTGGCGCTTCTTCGGCGCAAGAAATGGCCGCTAAATGGCGAGAGTCCAACTGCTACGAGCTTGTAAAGGCAGTGGCCTGGCTGCTGAGAACCCAAGTATTAAAGCCTTGGCTTTTGCAGCGCATCTTGAACCGCTTGCAGAGTCAAACGCTGCAGCAACTGTCCCAGGTTACCCAACACGCACTTGTGGAGCGACGTATCTCCTCGTACGGCGAAACAGCGCACCACGAGTTGCAATTCTCATTCGTCCCAAAGCTCACACACTTTTTCCATTCCAAATTGTCGTGGATTAGACTTTACTTGCGGAACGATAACGTCGAGTACGATCTCAAGGATTTCTTTTCGTGCGCGTTTATGCCCCAGAGTATAGAAGGATACAACTACCAGCGGGGCAACCTCGTCAAGGTCGACTCCATGGCCAATCCTCTCTTGAATTTGAAGAATAACCTTGTCACTGATCGCGTCGCCCGTGAGGTACAGCCAGTAGTGACCAAGATTCTCGCACAAGCATTCGTCTACTACCAATTGCCACTATCCCTAATCGGCGTCGCGTCATACACGTGGTTTGACTTCAGTGCGAACGCGGCCTTGGCAATCTCCCTCTTGGGCTGGACCCTCGGCTTCAATCACGTATCGAGAAAATGGACGCGGTTCCTGCGAGACTGGACGGCAGGTTTGAGCGAACAGGTCCGCATTTGCATCGACCGCGACTGTATCAAGAACGGTCTTCTCGCTGATTTCAAAGCAGTAAATGCACATACTTGGGAGAGTCTGAAAATAAGAGATTCAGTGATTCTGACAATTAAAGATTTTCTCGGGGACTGAGGCGCCCCAGGAAACGTTCCCATCCAAATGGATCAATGTCATGTAATAGGATACGTGGGCGCTTTATTACAGATCCGACAGGCCCTCAGGAAACATTACCTTGGATCAATCAGCCCTAGCCACTTGATGTGCCTAAACTCGAGCTCGTCATTCTTCTCCTTGATCGCTCATAAAGAGGGGGGACCCCTATCTTCAGCCTCTCCACGCTTACTCTTGAGGTTCTGCTCTAGCCGATCAAATTCTTTCAACGCAACCTCTTCTTCCGGGTCTAGAATCTGCTCCACCAGCGTGACTTCTTCGATATAGTGCTTCATCATCGCTTCTATACCGTGTTTCAAAGTATTTTCACTGCTGGAACAAGTTTTGCAGGCGCCTTGGAGCTTTAGAAAAACCGTCCCCGTCTCGGCGTCGAACCCCATAAACTGAATGTCTCCGCCGTCGTCCTGTACAGCAGGTCTGATGCGGGTTTCGATCAACTCCTTGATCATGGACACCACCTCCGAATCTTGCTCGGCCGACTGGGCTAGTTCCTGGCGTGCCTTCTCTAATAACTCCTTAGTCACAGTCAAATTGGACTTTTCTGATAAAAAACCATCGAGCATATCAACGACTTGGGGTCGCAATTCCGCCCAATTGATATGGTCCTGCTTATTTATGGTCACAAAGTCTTTTCCAAGCATAATAGAAGAGACGCCCCGAAGCTTGAAGAGCTTTAGTGCTAGTGGCGAATGTATCGCCTGCAAGGAAGAGGTGAACTCAAACGTCTGACTAAAGGGTATTATTTCGCATTCTGACAGAACAAACTTGAGTGCGTTTGTATTCGGTGTAGGATAGGTCTTGAAAGATAAGAGTCGTCTCGATACTGGTCGGAATACCATTACGGACTGTTATTTAGATGCTGTTTTGCATCACTAAAATTTCGCGCCTGCCATTATAGCATGACTAATCGGTTGTGGGGTCGAGACGTGGTTGGTTATGCAGGAACAGTAAGTAGTAATTGAATTACTCTGATTGGACTAGAGTATGCTCGGTTGTTGAGAGCATTAGAGAGCGCCCGAACCCCGATCATGTAATCAGCAATACAGTTGAGCACCTCTTGGTTGTACGCAATACATGTATGTCGATTGCGGAATGGGAAAACTACAGACGAATGGCGTGGTAGATTTACAGTTGCAAAATTGACACATTCTGCTGATGGATCGTGCGAAGCGGGTGGTTTTGTACGATTACGAAAGTCAGCTCACTACTTCATCTGTCTGTAGCTTCAACATTCTGCTATTACTCGTGATACGAAGCTCACCAGGATCATCATGGCCTGATACTTCAACTTTGTTCTGAATGGCCATGTACTTGTGGATGTTTTTTAATGATAATTGCGCTATCAACTTCATTGGAGAGCACATTACGCCAAGGCTAAGATGCAGATCACGTCAAGATCATGCCACTGTTCTGACCTTACGAGACGCGTGGCTAATACTGGAAGCACCTTGGAAATCTCCGCTGGTGTTCCTGATGCGGCGAATCAGTTACACCAGCTTCACATGGCACAGTGAATAGCCTCCACAGGATCAACCAATTTGCCACTTCAATGTGAAAGCAGCGATCCAGGAATCATTGCCCATAATATGCTAGCCCGTATGATAGCCACACTGGCGGGGGCTACAGCATACTCCTGTGCGCAAAAATCTGCTCAACAACTCCTCGCTCTTGTGAACAGACCAGACTTGCGGCAAATGACACCAGGAAGGGGAGTTTTGAGACGTCATTTGTTTGAGCGTAACTTGACACCTTAGCATCAATATCACAGGCACGCGAACTCGATCCTTTCCAATACATATGATTGAAGATAAATTCCACCACCTAGGGCGAAGGCTGTTTTTCATCTGTCAGTTGTATAGGTTGAGGAGTCGGTAAAGTTCTTACAAATAAAGTCACACAGAGAATACACAAATCGGGTTAATAGACACTCTACAAAGCATTCGATATACGAAAGTTAGGTCCTGTTTTTAGAATGTTTTTGGGGGTAATGGAAGGGTCCTAAAACAAATCCCAATGGCCTGGCCGCGGCATAGAGCTTCCAATACGCATCATTGTTGCATCTTGCCGGGTCGACATCATTGTGGAGACACTGGTCAAGGTCATTCACATAATTCTCAACAAGGTCGAGGGTCCTACTCGCAACATTCGCACGGCCACACAAAATATTGTGGTATTCTTCACTGGCGCCTTTCACGACGATCTCAAAATAAAAATCCCGGCTAATTTCGTCTTGTTCAAAATATCTGCGGACAATCTCCGTGATACTCAAATTCTCTTCCAAGGGCTTCTGCGTGAAGCTATCAACCACCTGGCGAACATATGTATTTGAATCGGCTATGTCGAAATGCTTCAATTGCGAGTCCAGGTCGTCCGCTGGAATCAATTTACTCAAATGCAGCACTAAAAACTTCAATTTCGCCAAGCGGGCCACAACACGGATCCGCGCATCTTGGATTGCTTCGCTAGAACCCGCACATTGCAAAGCAACGCAACAAGCCGCCGAGAGTAAGATGTTGAAAAGAAGCATGGCTGCACAACTTGATGTGAAGTGAAATACACCTGCCCTTTTATACGCTCAAGTTAGACGAGCACGTATAGTCAATCTCGGCTCAGTATTTGCCCCTTAACGGCACCATTGGGCATTTAGGCGGAGAGTCGATTTCGTTTTAGTTTTGCGTGTCAAACATTCCTCAGTATTTGCCCCTTAACGGCACCATTGGGCATTTAGGCGGAGAGCCGATTTCGTTTTAGTTTTGCGTGTCAAACATTCAAATGAATGGTATGTTTACCCGAGTACTCTATTCGGACTCGAATCTGGCTATTTTACTCCACATGAAACGCGGAGAGAGAAAGACAAATCGGCGCTAGCGACACCTCAAGCCAGGAAGCACAACTCGATTAGACCCTCTCTTTTCTCGTGAATCGGACCTGTTGGGTAATGGGGCATGCATCGTCATGCGTACGTGTATTCTTAATTAGACGATTTGTGACGAAGGAAGCGTGCATATCATGAAAGTCAATTTTAGCCGACATGACGTCAGATCTGGGTAGAGTGCAACCCTCTGCAGAAAGTACTACTTATTCAGAGAAACAAGAAATGCGCTCCAAAAGTACGACTATTGACACCAATCCAAAACCATTGTTGGGACAAAGGAACATGAGGAGGTAATCCGGTCTTTCCGTGATGCCACTGAGGCCGCAAGGATGATGATGTTTACATCCGCGACCTTCCGAGACCTCCCTAAGGAGGTTCAAAAAGCATGTGTCCGTGTTGTTTTTGGTCACGAGGCTAATCCTGATTGCTCTAGCTCGGGGCTTCCCGAGCCTGCGTTTGTGAAATTGTTACGGAAGAACGGCGTCACTGGAGACGAGCTGTCTGACGACAAGCGTCGACACTATAAGTTGGAAAATATGGTCTCTCAATTGGAACCCTCAATGAGGACCTTATTTGACGGGTTTATGACCAAAGAGATGTACAGCCGGTTGGATGTTCTTTGTGTTGAAAAGTTCCTTGGAAAGTTTGATTAACTCCTTGCTAGACCGATTGGTCTCAAGGAGGAATGGTTGACGCCGGATTTCGGAAATTACGACTACTCGGCTACTTGGTATCAAAGCATTTCCCCGGAGAGCATTGGTGAAGTGGCTTTGGCGCTTCAGGGGAAGTTCTTGGAGCCTTTCAAGGGCCAGTTCAAAGGCTTCACGGCCGAACTGGTCAAATATGTTCTCGAACACTGTGAAATCCTCGTGGCCCAGAGTTATGCGCCATTGATGCGACACGTGTTTGGTCCCGAGTGCCCGTTGATGAAACACACAGCGCCTAAATCTTCCGTTTCTTTCGTGTCAGATTAGATCTGAGACGGACCAAGGTTGGCATGTACAGTTAATCTTCGTTAGACGATCACAAAAGAAAAGGTTTCACCCAATAAAAGACTTAAAATCGATAGTATAGGATTTGAAGTGAAGGATTGAAGCAGGTAGGATCCTCTGTATTTTTCTCGCTTTCCGAATCCTCCTTTTAGTATGGATCCGAATGTTGTAGGCGCAATAAAACTCGCACCACTTCTAACTTAATTATCCGAAAATCTACAGTTCCTTTATGTTGAAGCTCGGTGATCAATAATTATCCTTTTACAAGAACAAAACTCTTCCTTGATGATGGGAGTCTAATTATATTATCGCGCGAGTAGTGAATCGCCTCCGGCGCCCGCTGGTGAAACTTTTCGCCACCCCGTCGACGATCTCCATTCTTGCATATATACAAATTTACCGCATCCGGAAAGCTACGCGCCAACACTTTATGAAGGCCTCAACACCTACGTAATCCTGAAATGAAGCCTTCAATATCGTGGTATCTTTTGCTGTTGCTCAGTAGATTTTCTTCCGATATCGTGAGTCTCGGCCGGTAGTGCAAATTTTGACTGGAACCGTTCGCATTATCCATGATTGGATTTTTAAAACTATTCTGGTTGCAAGACTTCGTTATCTATCAATTATTTACAATACGGTCCCTTAATTCATATCACTGTCCAATCGCTTGTAGAAGTAGGTACATGAATACCCAGCCAAAAGACAAGAAAAGCGTCACAGCCCATGCTCCCAGCGCAATTTGACTAGCCTCACTTCGCTTCGCTTGTGCCTCAAGCGCCATAATCTCCTTCTCTAATTCCCTCTTTAATATCCCCGGAACATATGGGGGCTGTTTGTCGGGGAAGACGCCGAGTTCCATAGGATCATTTGTCAAGCCTGTATCCGTAAAGTTCACCTTATGTATAAAGTTTGGACTCGAATAACTGCCGTCCCAGCAATACCTGCTAAAACACTTTTGGCATTGGGCCAGCTGCTCGATACCCTGCCGTTCCTCTTCTCGTCGCACAATAGCGCACGCAACACATGTCCGCCACTCAGAGTCAAATGTGCCGTTCATCATTGTCGCAACCTCTATACCATTCCTCACCATATTTTTCTTATCACTGTCTGTATATGCAAGCTTGAAGATGGAGGTGTTGGAGAAAAACAGGTTTGGCCGATTCGCAACGTACACCACTAGCGGTGGCACAACTCCGTCCTTTATCAAATTTGTCATATTGCGGGAGTTGCACCCGAAGAAGGACGGCCTCGCCGTCATATTCTTCTCAAAAAATGTATTGGTGTCCGGCACATGTGGACAAATAAGAGCTTCTCCCTGTTCAGTAAACTGTCGCTCATATGTTGAACGAAGCGACGCGCCACTAGGCCAATTCTCATTCGAATCGCTGGCCAGATCGAACGCAAAGACAACGTCCAACGACCGCTGCTTAACCAACAATGGCTGTAACGGTACAGATTCGCCTGCCAAGCCTCCGTCAAAAAGTAACAACAGGCTATCTTGCGTCATATTTCCTGGCTTTGAGTACTGGCTCTTGAAAAAGGGATTAGGACTGAAGACTGCAATGTCAGCAAAAGTTCGAGATGCCAATTTGAGCAAGTGCCGAACCAAATTTTTGATAGGGAATTTGAGGACCTTACACTCATCGCATGTCAAAGTCAGCAAGAATTGATTGAAAATTGAGGACGATGTCGCAATCAAAAAGCCAACATTATCATAACCAGAAACACATTGTGAGCTGTTCTGAGGGACGCCATTGGTGACATTTGTTCCGAGGTATTTTATATCGGTAAAGGCATTAAGGGACGAGTCAAACGAGCCCAACTCAAACGGGGTCATCTCAACGATGGTGCTGTTGGCGCCGTACAATACAGAGCCTGGTTCGCGCGCCAATGCCACTATAACTGGAAAGGGCATCTCGTGATTTTTAAACCAACTGGTATCTCTCAACCCTGACCACGTGGCGGTTTTACCAAATTGTTCTGCTTCAGTAAACATTTGGCGGGAGAGACCACGGCCCCAGTAATCAGTAAACGAGGTGCGAAATCCCGCAGCCTTCTTATCCTTAACATCTTGCTCCATGCCATCACTGAAATAATTCAAGTGACTGTAAATGCCATCCAAATCTGACCGCAAGGCAGGGACCATCACCTTATAGAGTTGAGTGGTATTGATCAATTGCGTGGTTTGGGTAAAGTTCCATAGAAGATCCGGATTGTCTAACACAGTTGTCTGGATAGTGGGCCATCCCACTACTGCCTGGGTACCCAAGAGCCACGCGCTTCCAGAAAGGCCCGTCACATATGTGGCACTCTGCAATAGCCCCCCGAGCCCGCCGGGAAAATCCATGCGCTTGTCCATTGCCGCTAGCTGGCCGGCTCCTTCCAACATTGATCGATAACTTCCTCCCGAGAATGCCAAGCCAACCGGGATACCTCCCTGCGCTTTCTGCAAGAGCTTCTCTACATCAAGACCAACTAAATTCGAGCCTTCTAGAAACTCCAAGAGTGCGGGATTGGTAACAGCGTGACGGCGTGCAACCCATTCAGCCTCTTCAGGGCAAATAGAATCTGCCTCGCGAAGCAAATTCGGCTTCGAGGGGCAAGTAATGGGCCCGGGAGCATAGGTGTCAGGGTTGGACTTTGCTGAAAGAAACTCGGCGAACAAGGCAAGACCAAGCCAACACACAAGAATCATGAATTTTTTCTCGTCACACTAACACACCGATAAAACTTCAAGTCCATTATTGAAGGGCAAAACGCCTTACTGTCGCGGTATTTATATCAGTCGTGAAGCGGTAGGTAATTTTCTTTCTTTTGCTCAAATGTGCATAGATCGGGATGTATCTAATTTTTCGCAGTCAACATCGGACCAGGGGAAGCCCAGCTCAGTCAACTATCCGAATCGTGAATTTCTGGTACCGATCTACTGACATCGCTGTTGGAGAAGAGCGAAACCAATTTCCGATTCGTATCAAACGGATTATCGATACTTAAATTGTGACCACCTTCAGGCACGAAATCGATGGATGCGGAAAGGCCTTGACGCAGAAGCAAATTCACCAAGCTCGTCCCGGCCTGGCTGTTCATGAAATCATACTGACCGTACAAGAGGTCCACTGAGAATGGGATCGATTTAGCGGCTTCAAACTTATCCATCAATGGCCACTTTGCAACCGTGGACGGAGTTAATACTTGCTTGATATATCGATCGCTGTGGGATCCGGTGGTGATCGCAGAGTAGAGATACTCAGCTAGAAGCATACACTCTGATTCTGAACCTCGAGAGTCACTTGAGCTATTGATCCCGAGTTTCGACTTTACCCGATTAATTTTCGCTAGTTTCGGGAGCCAAAGCTTGAGGTAAAACTGAACACCAAAAGGCCCGCCCAAAATGCGCAATGCCCTTGGCATAATGGATAAAAAGTGGTACCACACCCAGATGAACTTTGTCAGGAGAATCGGCCACCTCGAGAGCAAATTATATTGCAGCGGGTCGAGAGACGGTTGCAATACACCCCTGGAGGTTAGGGAAAACTCTTTCATGTTGGTTATAGCGTGTACGTGTCGCTCAACGCCTACGGGCAGGATCAACACAAGCTGGCCAACTCTAGTAGGATACTTGAGACTGTACAGCGCGCACCAATATCCCCCAAAAGAATGACCGACCAAATGATCGATTTTGTCGATGCGCGACAGGTTCCGCCATTTCTCAAGAGCCAGGGTGTAAAAGTCCTCAATGTCAAGCACGATAGGTTTGAAATGGGCTTTGTAATCTTGCATTTCAAAAGCACTGACCTCGAAACTGTCGACCAACTTGTAATATTTGTTGTGCATGACTTGAGATTCTGGCGAGTCTTGTATCAAGTTAAGCTGAGGGCACTTTCGAGGCCAAAGTCGATGGGATTGGGCTAGTTTAGCTTTGGGGTTGGACGAGAGACCCACGGTTATATTATCCAAGAAGTGGATTCGATAATTGAACTTTTGTGAGGAATGTAAAAGCTGCTTCGCAATGTCAAAATTTCGCGACCATAAACCTAATGCGGCACCATATCCGTGCAAGAAGACAATGTGTTTCCGCGGAAGGCTCGTACTGTTGTCCACATCAATATATATCTGATTGATGTAATTTTCTTCATCAATAGGAACTTTGATAGAGCCGACTCTGATTCCATGACCCAGAGATTTTGGAGAGAGCGTAGAGTCGATCAACTGTTGCTGAAGCTTTTCGAGGTTGTGCGGGCGCCACAGGTCTCTCCAGATACGCCACAGGTTCCGTAACAGCGTGTTGTATGCAGATGTGGTTTTTGCAGTCACACACTTTGCGTAGAATCTGATAATGTTGGATCTCTGACATAATTTGACGGCAACATAAGACAGTGGCTTTAGGAGAGTGTTCATCTCTTGCCTAGGGTGATGCCATGGTCGACAACCTCTAGGTAAATACGAGGAGTCTGCTCAAGGTGCAGGTCAAAACCTAATCACATGCAGGACGAGATCGCAGGCAGTACTGTTCTCACTCTGAAAAAGAACTCTGCCTACCTCAAGGATTCGGATTTCAGTGCAACCTCAAGTGTGTAGACAGCATCAAATGAAGAAGAGACGCGGATTCATATATTGAGCCCGTAGCTTACTGCATCTAGAGGTCAGAGAAATACTCATCATGGTAGCATCCACGATCTCAGAGTGGTTGGTAGGCACAGTGTGCTACAATAACCGATCCGTGACCACGCAAAGGCCCCATCGGGCTTTGGTGTCGATGCCATCAGTGGGGAAGTGTAGTGTTGCTGTGTCAGTTCGCAATTCAAGGTCGTGTAGCCGCGTCACGTGTGTGTCAGTGTTACACTGACAGTTTGTTTTAAAGTGATATTTTAATATACTTTACCCCAGAGTGGGCTGAAACGACCTCTATCCGTTGACTCTTCCAAGTCTGAAGCAAAAACGTCACGATCAGCAGGAAACACCGATCTTACAGTGAATATTGCCCACTGCTTGATTGGAGTGCTCGAGATGACTGGTATTGTGGAGAGCTGACAATATTTTTGATGAGCCTGGCATTGTAGTTGATGCATCATGTTCAGCAGTGCCTCTTGCGAAGACGCGGTCACAGACAACTGCTTCGTGTGGGTACACTATGCATATGCATACTTTTGCGTGGGCTGTGACTAGATCACTACCAGCATCGGACATCACCGTCAATAGTAGGCGATGTCATCTGGTGCTCCGCTGATAGCGGACATATACCATCACAAGAACAGATCAGATTTGAAAGCTTACCCAGATGTTTGGAGTGTGGCACCTTTTGATCTGCAACATCTGAGGTGCTTAACTTCCTGCACAGGTGATATGTGTACAATTTGCACAGAACCCCGCTCGTGATTTGTAGCGTGGGTCATCGGGTCCAAAATATTCATGCCGGCTTCATAAATTGCAGCGGCCTACCTGCGAAACATGCGGAAACATCGTCCTAATTGTTTGGAGCCAGCAACCCACAGACCGCACAGTCAGCAAGAAACATGGATATTTTGCCATCTATATCCCCGATAGCGCATGTATTGGAAAGTATATGCTAATTCTTCGTCTCCGTCTCAATCTCGAGATGATGCGACTCCTCCAGGAAACTTGCTTTTCAAAACACAGCATTTCATTTAATACAGGTGTACAAATCCAATGGAATCAGATCGTATGATGCTTACAACCACTGATTTCACAATGTCAACTGATTGACCTCTAGGTGTCACCGCAGTCATGCTAGGGCAGTATACACTTAATTCTACTCAGGTGATCGAGTATTATTGATGTTGGTTTGGCCTACGCATCCTGATGTGCGTCAAAGAGAGGGATGATAACTTCCATGGCTGTTGCTCACGTGGATGCCTATTATCTATGTGCTCTCGGTCTAGGAATGATGGCATTATCACTACATCGGTATTGGGTTAGGGGTCGGTAAAAAGTGAGATTACGATTTCAAGCGGGCTTATTCTTCGCAGTTCACAGAGAGGCTCCATGTTTACCTGTTGCTTGCGATCGCTTGTCCCTACAACACGTGGTCAAAAAATGGCTAGTCAAGGAGCATTCGAAAGCATGGCAAGTAGCAGTAGAAATTCGAGGCCGAATCGCCCGTTACGATACGAAACGGGGAGTATGACACGACTGATTGCTTGCGAGATGAAGATGATTTGTATTCATTGGACGGTAGTCCTCGCGATAAATCGGCATCAATGCCCAGAAGAATACGAGTCACAGGCCACACGTAGTCGACAAAAGTGGTGCTCGCGCCTTTGTACTCGAGGCAATTATTCTCTTGTATTTAATGAGATTGCAATTAAGCCCTCATGGGACGACTTCCTAGAGTTCTCCAGCCTCGTAACTACACAGAGGATATCTAAAGATAAATGGCTATCTATAAAATTATGGTGATATCTATATATCAATGTCTACGGCGAACCCGCAGCGAGATTCACGTCGAGGAAACACCAATGTGAAGAAGAGCATCATTAGAAGGCGGCCTCCATCTCCTTGCGCTTACTAGAAGATTCTAATGACGACTGCTCATAGGGGCCTGCGATCCCCTCGTGCAACACAATCCCGCGCAATTCATCCTCAAAATACTCTACTTGTGCGCATTCTTCGAACCAACCCTTCTCAAAAGGCTTGACTTGTGGGGTGCCATCAACCGGAAAGAAGTACGCTAACACGGCGTACACGAGAAACGCAAAGATAAACCCCATAAAAAAGTTGAGTTCGTATATCCGCTCGGCGCCCAACGGGACCGTGTGGGTCTTTGTTGCCCCGACGAAACCGGTGATGTTCGGCAATATACCACAGATGTATGCGGCATAGGCCCGCCAATTGACGCCAAGCTTGTTATAGCTGTAGACAGAAGGCTGCGTTGGCGCTGCGGGATCGGTCATGGAGTACAAGTCGGTAAGTTTGAGGTAACCGCGGCGAACATAGTAGTAGTCGCATGCGATTACCCCGGCAATCGAAGAGAGAAACACGGAGTAAGCAGAGAGGTAGGTGGTGAACATGGATGATGACGATGTGAGTTTCCACGGGCAGATGCAGAGGGCCAACACCGCACACAAAAAGCCTCCGCGCCGAATATTGAAGAAGCGGGGCATCAAAGCAGTGACATCAGTGCCGAATGAGATGGAGTTGGCACTAATGTTCGTACCCAACTGAGCGAGCGCGAACGCAAAGGCGATGAAGAAGACGCCCGCGCGGTTTTTGGGAGTGTACTCGTCCAAGAGACGGCCCAACACTTCCAACGGCAGCCAGTAGGCAGTACCGTACATATACTTGCTTGCGGCCGTCACCAAGATACCGATCAAAGAGGTGAGGGAGAAGCAGGTTGCGATACTGGCGGTATACACCACATAGTTGAGGCCAAAGCTGGGGCGCGATGCGAACCGTGAGAAATCACTAGCGTTGGTGATGAGGGTCGCAAAATTGGAGAGGGAGTTCATGGTAGAGTTGATGAATGCCCATGCGAGAATAGAGCCGTGCACTTGAGGACTTCCCTTGAGTTCTGCGCCCACACCCTTTGCCTTGGCAAGCACCCAGATCATAAAGATCACTCCGGCCGGCGGAGAGATCCATGACTTGGCGGTAAACAAGTGTCTGATCTGGTGAGGAGGGAACCAGATAAATGGCAACAGAAAGAGCCAAAAGAGGAAGAAGCAGAGGAACTTGTAGGTGGTCAAGTCCGGGTCGGAAATACTATTGTGCATTGTTTTATCGAGATCTTTGCTGAAAATTGCGCGCAACATCACCTCGACACAGGGACCAGCGACAGAGCATTGAACTGCGTACCACACGCACGACATCACGACTCTGTTGAAGATGGGCCATAGCGATCCATATATACCAAACGAGGAACGGACAGCAACGGGGAAGGAGATGTGGTAGTATATGCCGACACGGGAACTGATCGACACAAACACACCGGACAAGAAGTAGCCAAGCCACACAGATATCCACGTCTGCCACCACGTCATGCCACCTTGCTGGATACCTGTTGCAGCGATCTGCCATGTATTGATATTGAATGAGTCTGCGATCCAGAAAAAGACATAGTTGTACCATTCCCATTTGCGTCGAGCCTCTTCCACGGGCCTCAAATCATGATTGTACAAGAACATTTGGCTAGTTGTTAGGGTGCCTTTGTGTTGCACCTCTGCCATGTCGACCAATTTGCGCCATGAGAGCTGAGACTTTTCTGGGAGGAACGCCGAGTCGACCTTAACATTTAGCTTTTCAGTCATTTGAAATCCGTTGGCAAAATACGGAACCAAGATAGCGGTTAGAGCTTCGCAATAGGAATTCACCGTATATATAGTGGATTATGTATCCGTTTCTATACAGAAGCCGCGGTGCATTGAGTTTTTTCCAATTCTCTTTGTTCAACGCGCCTTGAACAAGGCCTTTGCAGCATAATAGCGAGACGTGATATTTTTTGCGGCATGGATCTGGCCCGGACCGGCGCTATCAGGAATCTGCAGCTGATTTAGTATCTCATCGCACGGGGAACCGCGGCAAGGCCGGAGGAAAAAAGATTTCTTATCAGCAGGCGCAGGCTAATCAGTGACTCAAAATTGTCACTATCAATGACGTCACCAATGGCGTTAGGGTGTTGGTCTCGTAAGTGAGCACTAATCTCGCTCGGCTATATGAACCTGCCTAGCGAGGGCGCCAAGGCCACCTTCTCGCCCCACCTTACCGCATGTGGCTCAATCATTTTGTGCTCAGAAAAGAATGCTCGGAGATTGCCGATACCTCAAGAATCCGATACGAGTGAGTTCCTTTTTTATTGCTCTGTCGTGGAAGATTGGGAATTGAATGCCTTCTCTTACATATCGGGACACTCGGTAACTAACCGATAAGCTCGTGAACTTTGCGGTGCAGGAAAATAGTCGTGGCACGATCGATCGGAAGAACTATTGGAATCAGGGCCTCCTCAATCACATGTCCGCTGATGCAGGTAATCGCACGAGGGATGCCGTGCATATGCGTCACCTGACAATCCAAGAATCCGGTGCTTCTCTCGCAACATATTCGTCTTCGCTGATAAACACATATCATGCATCTCTCCCCTCTCTACTTTTAAGTAGTGAATAGGTCCGGTTTTGATATTTATGTGGAGGAACGAGTGAAATTTGAGCGGGTGAAGCTCTTTGGTCAACATCTTCATTGTGTATCACCTGTCTTATAGACGACGCTTTCGTATCAGCAATTCGCGTCTCTAACAAAGTATTATCCTTTTCGCAGAAGGTCGCTTATGCGCAAAAAAACCTGCCTCTGCCTGGATCGCTCACTTAACAGAAGCCTACCTCCAACAAATCGGTTAATCCACAGAAAGTCACCCATCAGATA
>JAKTSS010000022.1:0-51944 GCA_030580355.1 Debaryomycetaceae sp. yHKB357 | reverse complement strand
CAGTGTCAGTACCGCTCGACTCAGTGTCGACCTCGGTGAAGGTCGTGCCCACAGAGTCAGAACCAGTGCTGAACGTGGTGAATGTGTGGTGCTCGACAGGAGGTGTCACAATGACAACAGTGTCAGTACCGCTCGACTCAGTGTCGACCTCAGTGTAGGTGGTGCCAACAGACCCACCGCTAGTCACAGTGGTGGTGTGGTGCTCAACGGGAGGAGTGACAATGACAACAGTGTCAGTGCCGCTCGACTCGGAATTAACCTCAGTGTATGTGGAACCAACAGAGTCAGAGCCAACCACGGTGGTAGAGACGGTCTGGTGCTCGACGGGCGTCAGCGGCTTTCTAGAGGGCCAAGGAAGCGTGATGGTCGTGGTGGTAGATGTCGTTGAGCCATATCCAGTCTCGGTACAGTCAGAGTCGGTCGGGCTGCTGACGACCTCCGAGCTGCTGCTTGACGCCGCTGAAGGGACGGAGGGAGTGACAATAACAACAGTGTCAGTGCCGCTCGACTCAGTGTCGACCTCAGTGTAGGTTGTGCCAACAGATCCACCACTAGTAACAGAAGTGGTGTGGCGCTCAGCGGGAGGAGTGACGATAACAATAGTGTCAGTGCCGCTCGACTCAGAGTTGACCTCGGTGTAGCTAGAACCGACAGAGTCGGAGCCGACAACTGTGGTAGAGACAGTTTGGTGCTCAACAGGCGGTGTAACAATCACAACAGTGTCAGTACCGCTCGACTCAGTGTCGACCTCGGTGTAGGTCGTGCCAACAGAGTCAGAACCAGTGCTGAACGTAGTGAATGTATGGTGCTCAACAGGAGGAGTTACAACAACAACAGTGTCTGTGCCGCTCGACTCGGAGTCAACCTCAGTGTAAGTGGAACCAACAGAGTCGGAGCCAACCACGGTTGTAGAGACGGTCTGGTGCTCGACGGGCGTCAGCGGCTTTCTAGAGGGCCAAGGAAGCGTGATGGTTGTGGTGGTAGATGTCGTTGAGCCATATCCAGTCTCGGTGCAGTCAGAGTCAGTCGGGCTGCTGACGACCTCCGAGCTGCTGCTTGACGCCGCTGAAGGGACGGAGGGAGTGACAATAACAACAGTGTCAGTGCCGCTCGACTCAGTGTCAACTTCAGTGTAAGTGGTGCCAACGGAGTCGGAACCAGTGCTGTAGGTTGTGGCAGTGTGGTGCTCAACGGGAGGAGTGACAATCACAACAGTGTCAGTGCCGCTCGAAACAGTGTCCACCTCAGTGTAGGTGGTGCCGACAGAGTCGGAGCCGACAACTGTGGTAGAGACAGTGTGGTGCTCAACAGGCGGTGTAACAATCACAACAGTGTCAGTACCGCTCGACTCAGTGTCGACCTCAGTGTAGGTCGTGCCAACAGAGTCAGAACCAGTGCTGAACGTAGTGAATGTATGGTGCTCAACAGGAGGAGTGACAATGACAACAGTGTCAGTGCCGCTCGACTCGGAGTCAACCTGAGTGTACGTGGAACCAACAGAGTCGGAGCCAACCACAGTAGTAGAGACGGTGTGGTGCTGGACCGGAGGAGTGACAATAACAACAGTGTCAGTGCCGCTCGACTCGGAGTCAACCTCAGTGTATGTGGAACCAACAGAGTCGGAGCCAACCACGGTTGTAGAGACGGTCTGGTGCTCGACGGGCGTCAGCGGCTTTCTAGAGGGCCAAGGAAGCGTGATGGTCGTGGTGGTAGATGTCGTTGAGCCATATCCAGTCTCGGTGCAGTCAGAGTCAGTCGGGCTGCTGACGACCTCCGAGCTGCTACTCGAAGCCGCTGAAGGGACGGAGGGAGTGACAATAACAACAGTGTCAGTGCCGCTCGACTCAGTGTCAACCTCAGTGTAGGTGGTACCGACAGAGCCACCGCTAGTCACAGTGATGGTGTGGTGCTCGACCGGAGGAGTGACAATAACAACAGTGTCGGTGCCGCTCGACTCGGAGTCAACCTCAGTGTAAGTTGAACCAACAGAGTCGGAGCCAACCACAGTAGTAGAGACGGTGTGGTGCTGGACCGGAGGAGTGACAATTACAACAGTGTCAGTGCCGCTCGACTCGGAGTCAACCTCAGTGTATGTGGAACCAACAGAATCAGAGCCAACTACAGTAGTAGAGACCGTGTGGTGCTGGACCGGAGGAGTGACAATGACAACAGTGTCAGTGCCGCTCGACTCGGAGTCAACCTCAGTGTATGTGGAACCAACAGAATCAGAGCCAACTACAGTAGTAGAGACCGTGTGGTGTTCAACAGGAGGAGTGACGATAACAACAGTGTCAGTACCATTCGACTCAGTGTCGACCTCAGTGTAGGTAGTGCCCACAGAGTCGGAGCCAACCACTGTAGTAGAGGTAGTGTGGTGCTCTACATGTGTCAGCGACTTTTTTGTAGGCCAAGGAAGAGTAATGGTAGTGGTGGTTGACGTCGTCGAGGCGTATCCGGTTTCAGTGCAGTCGGAGTCGGTTGCGCTGCTCAGGCTGCTGACCTTATGGGTCGGCCACGGAACAGTGATTGTAGTGGTGGTCGAAGTTGTAACGGTGTCACTGTCCGTGCATTCGGCGTCAGTTGAACTGCTCAGCTTTTCGGACATGACGGTCGACGATTTGCGTGTCGGCCAGGGAACAGTAATCGTGGTTGTAGTAGATGTAGTAGTCTGGTAACCTGTTTCCGTACAGTCTTCAGAGTCCGTAGTGCTTTGTTTGGGCTCCTCCTGTTTGGGCGTATTGTTGCCACCTCCCCACAACCACCAGTGACGCTTCTGCAAGAGACCTTCGGTCGCTGGGGCGGAGAAGGTTGTCGTTGTCACGGATCCTGCGGAGTCCGTCAGGAGGGCGACAGCGACTGTGTAAGTCTCCTCACGAACGGGCGCGGCCTCTGGGTCTCGTTGGCGCTTGTCCTGCTTGATACTATTGTCCTGGGCTTGAGACACGGCCACTGCCATGAAGGCAGCGACGAGTCCGAGAGCGTTTCCTGGTAACATTAGAGGGCTTCGGAGGGTATCGTATAGTAAGGGGGACAGTCATGGTGCAGCGCGGGCTTGAATACTTTTATAAGTCGGTCCCTGAATCAGCGCGTGCTTTCTTTTGCTCGCCACACGAGGGCAGCTATTCTGAACTGATTGCTTATTATTCTCGGCAAACGGTTTGAATCACCTAAGTCCGGCTAAGCAACGATCCCCTTTTGGATATTGATGGGTGATGCAAAAGAAGAAAACCGTATATTATTCAAAATATTATACTTCATATTTTTCATACTTCCAAAGTCGTCAACAGACTCTTCTGATGTGAAAGACAGGAGCTTGGCTGTGCTAGCTAAGGCGCAGGGTAAGCTGCAAAATAGTGATATTCGCATACATGAGATTATCATCGTAGAGCGTGTGGGACACTCCATAAATCGAAAAGTTTTGGAATCTGTGGAAGGGTCATACAGCTGACAGGGTAGCTTCATTCCAGTCGTCCCAAGAATAGCAGCTGCTATTTTTTGCCACTTTGGGCCATATAGTAAGATGTATTCGCATATTCGACGCATATTCCGTGTTTTGAGTAAAACTATCCGCGATACGCTCCCGACGTGATCCACGAGGCCAAGTATCGCAAAAAAAGAAAAGCATGGCTATTTCCAGTAGCCTCCTGCAGGAGATGTAAAATCCCCGGTACTGCAAGAGTTTTCCAAAGGGACGACTATATCTGAAGAGGTCTTGGTTGTGCTCTTCTTCGCCACGATCGTACTGGCCTGGCTACTGCGGGCCATGTTTGAGAATTTCAGCCTTTGTATTTTTGTAGCAGACACTCGGACGTCAAAGCAGAGTTCTCTGTAAGTCATACGTCATTTGGATCACTTTCGTTTGACTGATTGTTTAAAAATTTGGCGATGGATAGCCACTTTGGATTCCCCAATAGGAATTTTCTTCTATTGCATTTCCCAAAAGGGACAGAGCAATCTTCTATTTTAAAAGAATTTCAAAAAATACTGTTTTATTACCACACGTTGACCGTTTCTGTCGTGTTAATGACGACACCCTAACGAGCAAAGCTGTCGTTACGGTCGATTCGAGTCATCCTCTTACGATAACAACCAAGATTTACGATGGAAGAATTTTCACGCGAGTATTTTTGTTCCAATATGTGAACATGAGTACTTCAGGTCGTGATTGATGCGCGGGAGAGCGGAAGAATAGAGCGATCGATACGGGAAGCTACCGGGTGCGCTCAATGTAACAGGTCTGCGTACCTTATGACACGACCCTAGGACCACGTTTTGCTGTAACTGCATCTGGCGCAATCGCCTCTCGTATAAGAACAAAATACCATCACATGAAATTGTGAGGTCCATGAATCGTGTCAAAAACTACCGCAATGATCCCATAAAGACCACAAAGCGCGGTCACAGGAGCCCGTAGTGATTGATTCATGGTGATTAATCTTTTTGAAAATGCCCACAAAGCAAAGGTGAAGTGCTTCTTACGCGAAACCGCTTCAGAAACGGATCCAATACTCTTTACTGTATGGCCCCTTTTCGTGATGTGGCTTGGGGATGGCGCAGTAATAGAGTCTCGAGATGCTCTTGGCGAGCTTCCATCATCCATGTCACTTGACTTGCCAACAAAAAGCATTCAGGGGACTGCCGCATGTAATTATATGAATGAATAGCGAGGAGCTTGACTGCAAGTCGACTGTTTTGGAGCGTATTGAAATCGATGTCATAATCCTTGCGCGTTAAATTTATCTTCTTCCTTTTATGGACCAAATTGCGAGTTCCATCTTTCTTATATTGCTATGTTATGCACGAGAAGCATGAGCAAAGTGACGTTTCACTAGACAGCTGTATTGACAACTTTCATATATTTGTGGTTACCACGAGCTTGTTTACCGGTGACTTCGCGTTTTTGGCCAAAAGGCTTCCTGGCTTCGTCATGAAGATCCATGCCAAAAATGTACCGTGTCTTTGCGATGGTCCCTGAAAATGAGTGTTCAAGATAAAAGAAAAGATACATTCACTCGTTGAACTGTATCGAGGGAAAGCAAAGCGGGCAAATACAGGGTGTGGAAGCTACATGAAGCGAGCAAACAGAGTACCTGTCGCCCCTGAAATCTTTTCCAACAAGGGACGAGTTAGTGCCATTAGGTACACATCAACCTTAAGGAAAGTAATCCATCATGAAAATACGATAGCTCTTTAGAGCGGCGAATCTTCGTCTCCGCTCTTCGAGCACAAATATGATTTTAGTCTATTAACGTAAGATAACCCACCGAGCTTCGACAGCAACCCATCCTGTTGAGGACTTACGATGGCAGATTTTGCACCTGAGAAAGATCCTTTCTGCAACGCAATCACTTGTTCGTCGCCATTACTTCAGGATTGACCTGCTTGCGTACCGGTAATGGGAGCGGTTATTAAACTTGGATCCCATTCGAGAGAGAAAAGTATTGTGCAAATATTGGAAAAGCTATCAGAAGCAGGCTTTTTCCAAAATATAGGAGGTTGTGAAGTTTTTAAAAACTGTGAGGAATTCGTCCCATATTTTTCATGAATGACTGGTGATTCGGGTTACTCACATTTAGAATGTTAAGTATACGACTCGATCATACAACTTTACATAGGCCGTGTAGAATTTTACCCCGTTGAGCATGCAGTAAAGGTATTTTTTGGTGTAACTTATCCTCGGTCAAACCCTCGACTGCTGTTTCCCATTCAGGTCTGATTATGGTGGCGATCTCTGAGAAGAGCTGAATACGTGTAACTGTTATCTGAAGCTTTCTCATTAGACGTTAAAACTAGAATTGACCAATCATGCTACATCACCTCAACTTTGCCTGCAAATACATAAATCATCAGCATAAATTTATATTCACCAGTGACAATGCTATAACATGCAATTATTCGAGCTCAGGAGGAGATATGCGCCAGAGCTAATCAAACATCTTGATCAAAATGCATTGTAAGATAAGGCGCGCTCACTTTTTTGCAAACAAGGGCTCACCGATATTCTTGCCCCTCAACTTCACGCCCAAAACACGCTCCAATTTACCCAAAATTTGCTGATTGGGCACGACTCTGCCAGCCTCGTAGTCATTGATGACGGTAGGCTTCTCGTTAACCTTGGTAGCCAAATCTTTTTGGGTAAGCTTTTTCTCTAACCTCACCTTCAGGATCGTCTTTCCCACAGATGCATCAAGTTTCTTTACCTCAACGACACCATCTTCCTTGTCGAGCTTTGTGAGTCGTTGGCCTTCTGGATTGGTCTTTGTGTTGGTAGAGCCGTACTTTTTCTCAGTCTCGAGAACATTACCCTCTCGACGAGCGGCATTGAGTTCAGCTTGAGATTTGGCTACTTTTTGGCGCGCGCCTCCTCCAGCCCCAAAGCGAGCACGAGAGCCTATAACAGTTACTGATTCCCAATCATCAGACATTTTTCTTTAGTTGAATTGTACGATAAGTAATGGACACGGTTGACCTGGGGTTGTGACGCACTTGCCTTTTTTCTTGAGGTAATGGCGAATTCTCCGAGTGCACGACCGGGGAGTTCGACACTGTTCGACGTTCTTCCACATTCCAAGGGGATGGAAGCGGCCAACTCTTGGACAAGCTCTGCATTTTTAAAGTGTAGCCCTCGGTGAATGAATGAGGCCATTAGCTTTTATTCGAAAAGCTTCTCTCTTAAGGGACAGATACCGGACACACCGCAATTTTCAGCAAATCCATTGATTGTGTAGCTAATGTATTCCTGTGGCGAATCGGGGGAGATCCAAGTACGTTTTGGACAACACTCGACAAAGTAATATGCATAGAATAGTGCAAACCCCCTCATTAGTGGATGTGGGGATCTTGCATTGTAGCTACACCAAGTCTGACCAGGAACGCCGAGGAGCGCAACAGCCATTGATGTTAACGAATAGAATGCTCATTACACTAATAGCTGTAAAAGACTGGTATTCATTCAATTCAAGAACACTAATTCCGTCGTGGCGGTGCAAGGTTTCACCTATTCAGGTGGTGAGGGAGGCAAGTCTAGACAGACAGTCAAACTGTGTGCAGACCAGAGCGGGGAAAATATTTCATGGGGGATAAGTGGGATCCCCCCCGTTATTCAGTCCAATTTGATAGGCAAAGAATCTTGAAGTGTATCAAAATGGTGCAAGTCGAAGTCATTCCTCGCTCAAAGTCATTGAAAAAGTTCTCGACAGACGAGTACGATGTTCAGCTCCCAGTTCAGTCCCTAGTCGATCTTTTGGCGGCTGCCCAATCCACGTCCCCGCACCGTGTCCGTCTTTCTTGGGTTGGCGACGCTAGTACGAGACAAATTCCATTGGATTACTCAAAGAATTTGATTGATAATGGCTTGGATCCCCAAAAAAGTGAAAAAGGTGACAAGTTTGTCCTTTACGCCAAAGACTTGGGGCCACAGGCCTCCTGGCGAATGGTTTACATCCTTGAATACTTGGGACCGATCTTGATTTTTCCACTTATTTACTATTCTCCACAGCTCTATGGCTACAAGAATGCGGATCTCTGGACGAAAACCCCAACACAGAAGGCCGCGATGCTTCTTGCGGTTCTCCATTTCGTCAAGAGAGAATTGGAAACCATCTTTGTGCACCGTTTCTCGAATGCGACCATGCCGGCCTTCAACATTATCAAAAACTGTACTCATTACTGGATCCTTTCGGGGTTGAGCAACTCTGTCTTTATCTTTGCGTCTCAGAATCCCGCAGTGATCGAGTCCAGGGGCACGCTTACAAGATGGCTATTCCACACCAACGATTGGTCCAAAGCAAGCCTCACTGCGATCGTGGCACTCTGGATGTTTGCTGAGATTTCAAACTTGAAAACACACCTTGCGTTGGCCAATTTGAGATCGGGAGGCAGCAAAAAGTACGTTATTCCATATGGTTACGGATTCGACCTTGTGGCCTGCCCCAATTACTTTTTCGAGGTGTTGGCTTGGACCGCGTTTGCCATAATGGTAGGCAACTGGCTGTCGTGGTTGTTTATGGCGGTGGGAGCTGGCCAAATGTACGTTTGGGCGGTTAAAAAGAACCAGCGCTTGAAGAAAACTTTTGGCGACGAATACAAAAAGTTGAAGCGAGCAGTGTTTATTCCGTATGTACTTTAGAGGTGGTGTTGTCAACAGGTATTGATTCGATTATTTTTGTGTATTGACACACGCCGCAAAGCAATTAATCACTTGCATTACTTTTCGTCGTCACTAAATTTTAGACAAACACTATTGACGCAGTGCCGCTCATCCGTCGGGTTTTTGTAGCCTTCGCCTCGGAATATATGACCGAGATGACCGTTGCAATTGGAACAGCGCATCTCTTCACGGACCATCCCGAAAGAGGTGTCCTTGTGCACGATAATCGACCCTGGAATCGCCTCGTAGAAGGCGGGCCATCCGCAATGCGCCAAGAATTTAGCGCGAGACTTGTATAATGGCTGCAGGCATCCCACACACCTGTAGATCCCCTTTTCTGTAGGTGGTGTTTTGTTGTATTCGCCGCTGTTGGGGCTTTCGGTGCCCAGTTGCCGCAAAACTCTAAACTGTTCTGGGGAGAGGATTGCCCTCCACTCTGATTCTGATTTGTTTGCCATAGTTCTAGTTATTATTCTGAATTGTGGTGAGCTTATTCTAAGGATTGGCGGGATAAAGGCGCGGGTTGGTATTCGCATAAGAAGCGCGTAGAGCTGCTTCCGATAGACATTTTTTTGCCATCAGACCTCGAGAAATGTGTAATTTGAAATTTGCTGCGGCCTACAGAATCACGTGCAGAGTTAGGCTACACCTCACACCCCTACATAATTCTATTCTTCACATATCTCAGGAACATGAAAACGATACAAGAGATGGAACTTGTGATCTTGTAATTATAGATTAGATTGCAGACCATATACAGCCCATTTTATTGTGAAGTAAAGTAAAAATTTCAGAATGCATTTCCGTCAAACAATGATGATCAGCGCAAGAAATAGTTGAATTTGCCCTTGGAATTTATGGGTTTGGAAGCTGTGGTTGATTCATGGTCCCACTGGATTTCAATATCCAACTCACGAGGGTTGTGTGAGTTTGGACGCAGCGCAATGCTTCCTTTGATGACGTCACCCTTTTTAAGATCCAAAACTTGATCCATGTAGAAGACAGTTTGCTTCCAGTGCGTGTAGTTTCGCATGGGGCCCGTGTACAAGGTTACTTTTTCATCACCGGGAAAGATGGCATCCCACCATACAATGTACGCGTGGCACATGTCATTATCAACGGCTTCAAGCTGAAATTCGCGGTGGAACACCAATTCCTCTTTGGTCACGGTGTTGATATCAAAGTCAAAGAACTTGTGTGGCGTCGTGATCAACGCGTTATTATCAACAGTGTCCACCAATGGCTCCACCATCGCGACCTTGATGAAGGGAGAGTAGTCAAAACCGTACACGTCTTCCCAGTAGTGAATCTTCTCGCTCTTGTACTGGGCGTCCTCAATACCCGCAATGAACATTTCGCATTTATCCGGCAATATCAAACCACCGGGTACCAAGTACTTGTCGCGTGCATACAAGACCGTGTCCAACATTGACTCATACAACAAAAAGTAGCCCATCCATTCGGAGACAATAATGTCAACTTGCTTCACAGGCAACTCAATGTCCTCTAATTTACCCTGCAAGAGGGTGATTTTGTCGCTAAACCCGTTGAGAGCCACAATCTCGCGGGCTTTGGATATGATGTTGGACATGTCAACCGAGTACACATGCTTTGCACCTGCTCTGGCGGCAAACATCGAGAGAATTCCAGTACCGCACCCCACATCCAACACGATTTTGTCTTTGAAAAGATGCTTATTCTTGTACATAGCTTGCCGATAGCTCAATGTTCGGGAGGTATCCTTCAACATCTCCTCGTGGATGCCGAAATGATCATAGGACGAAAAGTAGTGTTGTTCGGTAAAGGGCAACGCCGCCGCTTCAGTGGCGGACTCATTGGTCACCGTATTACTGGTGGATGCACTCTTATCGACGCTGGTCGCCGCATTAACAGCCTCGGCTGCTGCTTCTTTCGACATGTGGGCGCTGATACTGGTGAGTGTTGTAAAATTACCGATCTCAGATTTTCCGCGATGAGCAGGGTCTAGCGAAAAAAGAGATTTCGAGTCCCGGGGCCCTGCGTCGCCTCTTAATACCTGCGCATGTATCATCACGTAGCAATGGGAGATGATTCAGGGCTGTAATCAAGCTGGTGACTGTCACAGGTGTTCTGTACAAACGGTAACAATGCTTTTACAGTTCGTTTAACGCAGTGCAGTTCCCAAATCAGCGTCAGTGGTATGCCCATTTGTCTCGCGGTACCTGCCCACAGGGCGATATCATATCCAGATCTACTGGCAAAGATATGACTCAACACTATGTGGTCTAGGTTGTCGTGTGCAGCCTAAAGCTGTGAAAGAGCTCTTAAAAGTCTACAATAAGGTATAGGATTGATGTGTGGAGTTGATTCCGAATGTATTGATTGTTGCAAAACATCAACAGCTTTGCGGAGGAGAGAGGCAGGACGTCAATGTGATAGATAGGTCAAATGTCTTTTTAACCTTAAGGATACAAATCACATTTGGAGTTCAAAATGGTTGACACAGAGTGATTTTGGATGTATTCATACCCGTATCACAAAACTTGCGTCACCAGGGCGCGTATGCGCACCCACGAACTTTTGGTGGACCAAAAGTGATTTCGCAACCCCCACTTGTTGGAAAGATCAACAGATGTAAACCTAGAACGCATCAACCAATAACGCCTAATCTGTAGGGCTCAAAGGTCTGGGCGAATAAGAGAGGTGGTTGATAGCTTCAAAAAGGTCACAAATTTACGTTTTGAGTCTCATATTGATTTGTTGCCGGTGAAAACTTGCTTGACATGGTAGGAATGTATAGTAGCTGATCTGCTGAGGGGATCGCGAAGTACCCACATCAAGAATGGGGAAAATTGGGTCATTTTTCTTGATCGTGGATGGGGATCGTGCGCTTTGAAGACGGCTTTTTATCGCTCTGTGCTTCTGGTAGCCTTGTCGGCCTATCTGCATACAACCTGTGCGTACTCGGCTTGGAAACCTTTTTGGAAGCGGTCAATTTTAGAGTGCTGGTCCCCGGGACCCGTCGTTTTCGAGAGACAAGACCCTGTTTTTTGTGCTGTGTGAATACATTTTGTAGTTGGCTTAACGAATTTTCCCATTGGTGAACTCTCTTGATCGACGTAGGCAACGATACAGAAGCTGTCTTATACTTTGATTCAGAGGCTGGGGCAGCCTTGGACGCTGTGCCTGAACTTGAGGGTGTGCCTGAAGAATTCCGCTGGGCGCCTGACACAACGAAAGTTTTTTTTTCTGGTAACATAACCTTCTCTTGGCCCGGACAAAGCTCGCCTTCGTATGTTGATTGAAAACTGTTCATGAAAGTGCCATGCGTCGCCATATCTTTGCTGTTTGGGGAACACCACGGTAACGTCGCTGGTGGCGAAAATGTGCCCTAATACCTGGCCGCTTCCGGGGCCGGAAAAAAAACGGTATGTGCAGGCACATCGGGGTACCACAGGTCTTGACCTACTCAATGTCGGGGTAGGACATAACGTCAAAAGTAAGCAATAAGTAAGAGAAAAGGCAAGAGGTCAAAAGTGAAAGCAATAATTCAGAAATACAAGGGAAACGTCAAAAGCAGAAGTTCAGACCTCTCAACAATGTAAGGCAACACAAAACAGACAATAGCGTAAGACTACAGCGCAAGACAGAAGTGGTTGGAAAAAGTGTGAGACGAGAAGTCAGGACTTTAAAAAGGGAGCGAGTAGTGATGATTAGTTGATTAAAAATTCTTTCAGAGGAGTACCTTACTTTGAAGAATCTACTCCACATGTCTCGAGGATCTTGATCATGCAAACGAAATTCTATGCTAATTATTAGATGTCGAGTGACACACGCGCTGCTATCATCATGGCAATTGCCGAACACGATCAGCAATCAAACGGCATACAACACAGGCAATGATGGACCCACCACACAAGACGACTAGCATCATGTTGGAGTTGCGGTAGAGTCTCGCCTTATCTTCGGGCCAACCCGAGTACAAGGCGTAGGTCGCAGTGACGGAGCCCAAGTTTCCCAATCCCGAGACGAGCGCAGCGCTCACGGCAGCGCCCACATCTCCGTATCTATTGCTAAAGATCTCACCGGACCAAGACATGCAAATGGGGACCGTGGGGCCGAGCCCGAACCCAGCGACCAAAAGACCAGCGTACCGGTTCCACGAACCATGGGCATAGGTCATGGTGAACAAACCGGCGATGATGATGCAGCAGGCAAAGATGAAGATGACAGGACGCATCTTTTTCCAGCGATCGGCGAACGGAGTCATAATGAGAATACCGGCCAAGTCGAAAAGCCAGATGGGCGCGTAGAGCAACGACACTTGAATCGAGGATAACGAGGGGTTACTGGCAGAGATGATGGTAGTACCAAAGACCGCCAAGCCGAAACCGGTGCCGACCACCCCAAAGTACATGACGACAAAGGGCCAGAACCTCAAATCAGTAAACACAGCCACAAGATCTTTCCATGTCCACTGGATAAGCTTATAACGGTGCTGCAAGTCTTTGCGATGCAACTCCTTTTCCGTTTCGTTCAAGGGATGCTTCGTCTTGGTGGCCTTGTGGTAAAATTTCATAAACTTGTTGCTGTTGGTGTCATCAATCTGTCTAAAGGGACGGTCGGGTAACCACCAGAGCAACAGGATCCCCACTGCTATGGTGATCGTGCCGTAAATGAGGTACATCCACTGCCATGCCACATATCCGCGATGTCCGTCCAACTTTTGCACACCGGCGGCCACAAGACCAGCGGTAGCGGCCGAAATCTGCGCTGCCGTAAAGTAGTAGCCAATGCGGCGGGTCGATCGTTCGTTAGGGTACCAGAGGGAGACATAGTAGGTCATGCCTGGCCACGTGCCTGCACCCACAAGACCCGAAATGAAGCGACATGCTTGCAAGCCCGGCGCCGATTTCAAGGAGGCATAGCAGGTGTACACTAAACCGACGGTAACGACGATACGCGCGAGCCACGATTGGGGACTGACCTTGGTCATGATCAAGTTCATGGGGACATCGAAAAGAATGTAGCCGACGTAGTAGAGGGCCGATGCAGTGGAGAGTTGGTGTTTAGTCAAGTGCAAGGCCTGCGCCAACGAATGGCCCTCCTTCTTGTTCATGGTCAATGTGTTACCGTACGCACTAGATCCGAAGGAAGTGAGAAAGTACAAGCACCATAATGCGGGAATGATGCGCCGATCCAACTTCATGTAGATGCGGCTCATTTCTTTGGGGTCCAAATCGGAATCGGCAACACCCACACTGCTCTCTTCGTGAGACCCGACACTATGCTCATCGAGTTTAGAGCTTGCGCTCTTGTCATTAGGAGCTGGTTGAGTTAAGCTTTCGTGGCTCATGGCTGGCTTGAGGAACAGCAGGGAAGCTTCTAAATCTGAAAAGCGAAGGTGCGGCTGGGAAGCCGTTTTTATAGTAATTCTGCAACGGCTGAAAATGTTTTGCGCTTGACTCACGAGTCAGACTACTGATTTGTTCAACATGACTCAGGAATCATGTTGAGCGAAAAAATATCTCCGAGAGTCAGAAAAAAATCGTATCTCCGAATGCACAAATTTAATCGTTGAAGCGCAATTCCTGCGGGTGGGTCCGGGAAGGTGTACCCAGTGATCTCCCTCACTTAAATGCCACATAGACGTTTGATGGCGTCGATCGTGATTTGCGCAAACACTGAGCTTTGACCAACACAAAAGCTGTGTTCGATCCCGGCGTCGGTGCTATCAACATCAAAGGCAACATTCGCGTTGTCCCGGTAACGTCGAATTATTAACTCGCGTGTTTTATCATGCACCCAACAGTCGGCTTGGGCAAAAAATACCCAACATTTGCATGTCTTGGAGAGCTCACAAAAATACCAGTCGTTCACCTCCTGATCACCGTCGATTCGAGCCATCTCCTCCTTGCTCAACTCAAGTGCCTGCTTTATGATTCCATTGCGAGAGTATAACTCATGAGTAGCGTCCACGGCATGCGTAATCTCTGTATACTTTTCGTCCTTCACTTTTGGCTTCTGACCAAGAATTCGGCCAATCAATGCACGCTCCACCAGTGCCGGGAGCACAAAACGTAGTACTGTCGCCATCATGGCCGCAAGAAATGAAATTGGCAACCAATTGCATAGAAATTTACAAATCACACCTGATTTGGATTCACTAATGCTGGAGATAGTGGGGCAGATCATGCCTGAGAATTCGATCGAGAACTTGCCAGCAAGGCTCGAATCATGAACAAGTTCCTTAATGACGCGTTGCACGACCCAGGAGCCCACAGAGTGCGACAAAAAGTAGAGGGGCACGGGGTTGTTTGGCGTGTATTGTTCCAAGATGATCTTCAGCACGATTCTGACCTTGTGGTAGACTTGTTCGTCAAGGCTGTAGAAGGAGTAAGGTTCGCGATCACTGCCTTTGGCGGTGGAAAAGCCTGCATGGCTAACACACCAAATGTCCCATTGCGAGAAGTTGTGGGAAAGAGTCTTTAGAAATGTCTTGTAGTAGTCTACCAAGCCGGGATTCCCCGGAATCAAGATCAACGTTGGATTCCGCTTCCTACTGGTAGTGCGAATCGCTCTGAGCCGAAAGAAGCACGTTCCCGGCTCTTCTGGGAAAGGAATCACCGAGATTGTCATGAGAGGTCTGTGGAGTGTCGCATGACGACAGCAGTTGCGGTTTTCGGAAATAATTTTTCAACGTACAAATTTTTACGGTAACGCCCTACGTTTTCGCGGCAGCAATAGGGAAATCATACTCGTGCTCCACAGCACCATTTGCCGGCCGCAACTCGTCAGAGTCTTGCAAATCCTTCTCAAAGTAATGGAGACGCATGTCGTTATCTATCAAGATAACGGTCTGTGTGCGGGTCCCATAGAAGCGCCCAGTCTGCGAAGCATATGGCACTTTTGAAACACCCCGGTCGATCGGTGGCAAAAAAACCGACTTTTCCAAACCCTCAACGGCAATTTCGGCATCGGTCATATGATCGGCAGCATAGGAGTTGTGTGATAGAATCGAAAAGCATTCCTGTGATACATGCTGCAAATCCTCACCGAGATGTCGCTGGGTAAGGCTGTGGAGCATGTTTTCGCCCAAAACGACCTTGTCCCAAGGGTCCGTGAATATGGAGTTTGAGACGCCCATGGTGCTTCTCGTGCTCCCGCAAGTCACGCTCTCACCAGTAGGGCCCCGATTACTCAATATCCGTAGCGGCTCATTCTTCTCGTCACCTAACCTCGACCTGATTTCCCCAAAGAGTAGAGTGAATCCAGCCATGGCTTTTAGTTCTGTCGCGTATTCCTGGGAAAAGGCGTCCTGCCATTCAGAGGGCGACAATTCGCTTCTCAAAAAGCTATGGGGCAACAAGCCGCGAGATTGCGATGCCGGTCGAGCTAAAATGTTCGGTTAGTACTTTATTCTAGGGGCGAATGCATGTGCATACGTACCGCTACCATCATGCTCGTTTATATTGAGCAAGACTGCGATTCTGCCGGTAGTAGTGACTCCTATCCAGGTCCCCCGCTCTGGGCGAGCCAAGTCGCATGGAGACAACAACGATACGCCGGGCCTGATTTCACTGTAAGAGGCGAGCGCGGTCTTGCGACAGAAGAACTCGTCCCGATTCAGTAGAAGCATAAACGGGTACTCTGCGTGTTCCGTGGAAAATAACGAGATGCACATACTAACAGTGGTGGCGTTAATCAGATGCGGATCAAATTGTGGGGTAATTTTTTTGCTCGGTCGTTTCCTCTAGCCGAGAATTTGATGAAACGAGCTACTGCGTTATATACAGCAGCAAAAGAGCTCCACTGTATAGTGTCAAGTTAGGCGCAAAGTGATCGTGGTTGAGTTGTGGTACGACCAAGATATACTTGACTCTCACAGTAGTTTCAGGTCACTCTGATACGGGGGCTTACTGGCGTGGGAGATATCGAGCTCTATTTATGTCGTATCGCCGAGCCCCACGCAATAACCCCGGCTAATCACCCGGGAAATGCACAGATTTTTTGAAATCCTCGAGAGTTCAGGGGAGGCTCCAACAAATTGACCAATAGGAGACCAAGACATTGACAAATACCCTGTGACACCCCAGCCAAGTCGCTGTGGCTTGTAATATTATAAAAACAGATTGGTAGATGCGCTTCAATCTGCAGTACATGTGGCGTGATTGGAGTTCATGCGGCTTATAAATCGGGACGTGAAGATCAAGCGGTGACGGTAAGCGGGCATCAATTTGATAGCGATAGCTTCGCGAGCTTATTGCGGATTGATTGCGGGTAAGCGAGATCCCGGTTTGCTGAGGCTTACTCTTGGCCGCAGACAGACCTTATTTCAAACATGACAGGACCGGTTGAAATTTACACGCGCAGTTGGCTTGTTTTGGTATACTGCCAATAATTTCTTAGCTTACAGCAGGGGCCCCTTCGAGCTGTGCCGCAACTGAGTTCAGGAAGGATTGGTCCAACGAGTTTTGCAAATGGCTTCTCACTACTGGGAAAGATGATTTTTTTTTCAAGTTTCGGGACAGCTTCATTCATTAGACTTGTCTCATACCACGACAGTGCCCTGTCAGCTCTATCATGTCTCACTACAAGTTTTCACCTCATTTTAGTAAACCCGCTTTCTAGTCAATTGACATTCGGTGTAATAAAAAATTTCGCAAGCCCTGCAAAATCGGAACGTAAAAATACTGTAATTTTTTCGACCCCAACCAGAGTTAGGGAATCCCTCACTCTCAATGAGTACCCTCCATTACTCATACTTGCGCACTTGGTTCTACCCTCTTCAGGCTTGTTAAATATATTGAATAGCAATTTTGCAACTACATAGATTACGAACAGCTCTAGCAAGCAAAAGGAGGACGATGTGACTCTCCACCGTGAGTAAACCCCTTACCCCATCCATCGATCCTCCGATACATATCTCACCTTCTCCTCTTTTCATTTCATCAGCCTCTCTGCAATACTCTAGCCGACTCTCACGAGACGTTGATCTCCTGCCCACTGCCAAATGACACATCACTAACGAGACCGTACTCTTCTTCAGGCGTCTCGGACACGTTCAGTAAATCGGGAGCGACCGCAGCCAAAAGATCCTGATTCTCCTGGCGCATATCCCAAGAATATTCTCCGTCCCCGCCGCCATCGGTTTCTAGTCCCACGTGCGCGTCCATTTCCGCCGATACGGGAAACATTGAGTTTGCCTCGTTCATGTACGCGCACTCTGGGGTTTCCGCCGCCGCAGCCACCTTGTCAAAACGCTGAGGATCGATAGAGCCTAGGTCTCGTGTATTGTACGTGGAAATGAGGTTGGTCACTCTTTGGTAAACTCCACGATTAGGTGACGTTCGTGCATTTTTCATTGTCAATGCGTGAGGCTCAGCGAGGATGGGTACAACTTTTGCAACTGTCGCCACAGAAGGTTCTGCTGGCAATGCAGCTGCTGTCGTTGCTTGTGCCGAATCCAATACCATTGGATTTATAGGGACGTTTTCCTTCATGAACTCTCGCTCATACCCATCGTCGTCATTGTCGAACGCGTTGGCATGGACATTTCCGGCCACAAAGTTGGAGGTTGTCGGGTCCCTGACATTCCTGCTTATTGAGCTGGGGCTGCGATGTGGGCTGCTCTTTACCAGGCAACGCGGAACCGGACGCGTCACCGTATCCATGCGCTGGAAGCGAGTGGAATTGTCGCTGTATCGTGCGGGCTCAACGTACGGCGCTCCGGCGGGAGACCCACGGAAATAGGGCATGTTGCCAATCTGCTCGCATGTGGGCCGATGTTGTGGGTCCCACGTCAAGCAAGCCTTCACGACGTCGCCCAACTCGCGATGGTGGGAGTTGGTCATTATATCAGTGATGCTAACACCGGCCTCCGGTGGGAGAACAAAACCAAGCTTGCGAGCCAAATTGCCGGCTTCGTTCCAATAACCCCCCAATGGAACTACATGAGTGGCGCTATTGCTGGTGAGGGGGGAGGAATGATTTGTTGGAGCCAATGGAGAACCCATAATTTTGAGAATGCGCCAAATTTGGTCCAATTCGTTAGAACCGGGGAAGAGCGGCATGAAGTTTGCGACTTCGGACGCCACGGCGCCAAATGCCCAGATATCAATGGGACGAGAGTACCAGCGCTGGCGCAACAAGATTTCTGGCGAGCGGTACCACCGGGTAGAGACATAGGCGGTGTATGGCTTCAAGTTGTGGACATGTCGAGCCAATCCATAGTCGGCAAGCTTGACCACAAAGTTGTCATTTTGTCGGTAAGGGGGGATACCACTCTTTGACCCGTAATAGTGCTGAGTGGGGACGACCAATATATTCTCTGGTTTGACGTCGCGATGGAAGAAATTATAGCGATGGATGTGGCGAATGGCACATAATAATTGCGAGAGGATGCTTCTCAAGGTGACGGACGAGAAATAAGTTGACTTGCGGGCCTTCATCAACTGATACAAGTTTTGGCTCATTGGTTCCATGCTAATGTGAAGCTGGTAATTGGTATCATCAATGAACATCTCATAAATCTGCATCAAGCAAGGGTGCGACGGAATGGACTGGATGAATTTGACCTCCTTCACCCGAGTATAGTCGTTGAGCATGGCTAGCCGCTTCTTCATAGTTTTCACAGCGACAAGCTTGGAGGGATTGGGCTGGCAGTCACACAAGGGGTCCAACATGGTTCCTCTATTCTCCAGGCAAACGTTGAGAAGACTGGAATCGCGAGAGCGGTATTTAGCGAGCTCAACCGTGCCAAAGCTGCCATTCCCCAAATTGCTGATGGGCAGGTAGTTCGCACGCAACGAAGCAACTGGGATCTGGCTAGGAGGAGACATGACGTCAAGAGGGGCAGATGTTGGTGCGCTCATGTGGGGCAGAGATTAGAATTTTTTTTGAGTTACGCGCCAAGGGTTAAGGAGCGGGCGGCTGCGAAATTTTGAAAGTTTCTTGAAGTTTGAGCCCAAAGAAATGCAAAATAGGAAACAGAAATTTGGATTCGCTCAAAGAGGTGAACAGAACTGCGTCATAGTAGCCAGTCCAACGCACTCTTTTATACGTCAGATGAAAAGCAAGTGGGGATATGGGGCAAAAGAGATGACACCATCAATGTCTCCCATATGCAGCCATTTGCCATCCACGGACCCTTATTTTTAATCAGATATTGTACGCTGAATGACCCCTTTTGGCTGTAGAGTAGGGTCTGTGATGGGGTTTACCCCAGTCCCGCCGTTGAGATCGACACGTGCATGTCAGTGCTAACGGCTATCGCGCGGGGAAACTTGTTTTGGTCGTGATAATTAAAAATTTTTCAAAAATACTGAATGACCCCGCCGGGATTAGCCAGTGACCGCGCTTTTATTATCGAGCTACCCCATATGCACAGACGCCGTTGCTGGTTACACTTGGAATCTTGAGTCTAATGCACGTGTGGTGTTTCTTTTAGGTACAGTGTATATTTTTTTAACTAGTGTGTCATGTTCTATTTTCACTTCTAGGCACATGACGCGTGGTAGGCGTGGCTGGTCATTTATAAGCCGCATGGAGACCCGGTAAATCCGAAGACAGTATGCGGGGTCAGTATGTTAAAGCCGCATAGAGACCCGGTAGATCCGAAGAGTATGCGGGTATCAGTATAACCAAGCCGCATGACGACCTGGCTAGCAATCTAGGCACGCAGAGAACACGGCGTTCCGTCGCATTTCACACATCCATTTGCACGTAATCATCATTCACCCTCAAGGCATCATGTATACCCCGCTCATCTTCCTCAGAATCACTGTCCAGGTCCAGATCTGAGAGGGCGATTTCAAACGCTTGGTTTTCCGAGAATGTGTCGCTGGAAACCGACGGGCGTGCCGCCTTCGCCCCCACATCAATGTAAAAATCGTAGCGACCGTTCTGGCACGTCACAAAAAGTTCTCGTGGCGGAACGGTGTAGCTGCTGATAATTATTCTTGTTGCGGACGCCGCACGTGCTTTTTCTTCGGCGTCACTCTCCACGACAACGTCGTCTTGCGGCTTGATGTACTTGTTACTACGAGTACTCATTAGTTCCTGCGTGCGTTTAGTAATCTGATGGATAAGCGTGCACGATTGTCCTCGTGTACAGAATCCGTTCTCCTCGAAATCGGGACAGCACCAGTGGTGCATAAAGGGGCAATTCGTTCCTCGCGCGCAATATCCGCCAATAGCGAAGGGCCGGCACGTCCAAATTTCAGTTTGAGGATCGTCATACTGCTTTGGTTTATGGTGGAGAAATTTGCAATCAGCATTGCTGCAATTGCCTTCCATAAAATACCGGCAGTATGGCGCCGTGAAAACCGAGGAAGTGTGCGATAAGAGGCAATTTTTGTTGTGGCATTTTCCGAGACAGAATTGGCGGCACATGCGTATTTGCAGTGTGTCATGCTCATATTTACACAGGGGCCCGTTTTGGCACATTCCTATATCCCATACCACAAGAGTCCCCGCCCCTCGCGATATGGTTCAAAGTTAGTAAAATGGCTTCCATATGAAGAATAATATAGGTACTCACCTGTTCGCGTAAAGTATCGGCACGCTTCTTTCTTGCGACTGATGAGAGTGATTTGTTAGTAAGGTGATCCTGGTTCTTGCCTTCGTGATAGGTATTTGTGACAAGTAGATTACGTACCGATCTCTGGCCAATTTGGTTTTGAGGATGGGGCCACGACTTCGCAAGTATTCCATCTCATTCCACTCGATCTGTTTGCTCTTCGTGTCAACTTTGAAATATTCAAGTGGTACTAAGCGAGCACCACCACGTGTGACTGCATACCTGTTGCCCTCAATTTGAATCCGATCGCAAGCATCATTCTGTGCCAAATACTTGGGCAAATTCGCATAAAATTGCGCGTTTAGTTTGCTTTCCAACAAATCTGCACGTTGTTTCTGCGCATGCGCCGACTTTGTAGCAGCTTTCTTGGCAGGATCGATTTTGGGAGCATCGGGACTGATCCACTTGTGGCCGTTGCCTCTAGCCAAGCCGGCCTTGGCGATCTCGTTCTGCATTCTTTGTCGTTCAATGGCAGCGCGGACCAATGTTAGTTTGTTTCCAGAGACAAGATACTGATTTTTCCCGTCGCTCGGGGACTCTGCGGTAGTTTCCCCCGAATTAAAGACAGCAGTCATATTGGATACAGGTTTATGCAGGGCCTTGAAGTTGTTATTCGCAGGCTTGGGCGGGAGGTACGGGTACGGGCGGTATGTCTTGTTCACGGTCTTTTTGGTCCGTATAGGCCCTGATCTTGACGGTGTTGGGTATGGTCGCGAAGAGGGGGAATGCATAGGGGTAGGCGCTGCCCCAGAAGCAGACTGCTTCATTTCGATCGCTTTCTTCAATGCAGCGATCTCCGCGTACTTTGCCTTGAACATGGCATCGTCAGGACAATCGGATGACATTTCAACTTCCACAGCCGAGCGTCTAGTAAGCCGATGACGTTGGTAGCGTCTGGAGACTGTTTTTTTCCGGTACAATTAAATCCTTTTTTTACTTTAAAGAGATCTTTGAAAATCTAGCGTGGTTAGTCCTGCATGCCACACTGACTGTGCACTACATCCACCATGGGGTACGCAAAATTGGAGAGCTATGCGATTGGGGCCATTGGGAACTTCATCCCCCTCGACGAGAATTCCTGTAAAGAGATCATCGAGTACTCCTTATCCCTACCAAGCGACTACGATATCCATAGCCACTACTTGAATCTATTGGGTGAGTCTGACGAAACCAATGCCTTTATCCGCACTTTCCTCTCCTTAAAAGAGGAGCAAGACAAATTAGATAAAGCTCTGGAAACCCAACCAACTAATGTCACTGAGAAGCCTCTGGAAAAGCCGCTAGAGTCCCGCTCGCCGTGGCTGGGCGGGTCCGCGAAGCTCCTGTCGCCACAGCCGACAAAGCCCTCGGGTAAAAGCAAAAGCACCGCCAGAACGACTTCTCAATTATTGAGGGAGAAGTCACAGACTCCCACGGAAAAGCCAACCGCATCTCAAAAGACCAAGAATGTCAAAACCATTAGTAATCTCAAAGATATCGATGGTGTACTTGCAGAGTTGGAGCTTTCGAGCAAGAATTCCGGCGAACGCCTTAAGTGTAACTGCATGGCGACCAGGCACGGCCTCTTTGACTTGGCTCCAAACTGCTTAAACTGCGGGAAGATCATATGCATGAGAGAAGGCCTACAGCCGTGCTCCTTCTGCGGCGCCGATCTAATCAGTGTGAAGGAGCGAAACGAAATCTTCAAAATCCTCTGGCAGGAAAAGACGCTCTTGACAGAAAAGACCAAGAAAACAGAAAGGGCTGAGCCCGAGGCGCCAGCAAAGACAAAGTCCAAAAAGATTACCGTCAATATGAAACCCGGCGAAAACTTTTGGGCGGCGCAGGATCGAGCGTTGAAACAAGTGGAAGAAGCTCACAAAAAGGCAGTGGCGGAGAAGGAACGACAAGATGCCGAGAAAAGAGAAATCGAGGAGCAAGTCAAGAAGGTACAAGAGTATGAGCGCGCCAGTCAAGTCGACCACGATCTTGTCGAGGCCAACACACGCCTAGAGACCTTGCTCAAGTTCCAGGAAACAGGTGCAGAGCGCACAAAGATTATCGATAACGCCGCGGACTTTGAGCTTCCCAACTCAGGCGCGAGCTTGTGGTTGTCTCCCATGGAACGAGCGCTCCAGCTAAAGAAGCAACATCGTCAGTTGCGGAAGCATGAAGAAGCCCAGAACGAGAGGAGCGGACGTGGCGCCAAATCAATCGAGATGGTTATTAAAGATGGCAAGGTCACCATGGTGGAAAAACACCATGCATCGTCCAGCAATGAACTCGACGAGGAAGCACAGGATATCGCTGCTATCGAACAGGAAATCAAACAGGAAAAGGCCGAGACCGATAAGGTTTTGGGCCAGCACTATTGGGACTATGAGCTGGACAAGACAAGGTGGGAAAGACCCGTCTATACTCCAGGAACTGCTCGCAATGATAGCGATACACAAAGCGTACCGACTCATAACCGTGTACAATTTGTGTTCGACGCCGAGGAGAATGATTTGCTAGCGTAACAATAAACGATCAAAAGCGACGATTAGCCATCCTGCGCTTAAACTTTAAGGCTCGAGGGCAATTTATTTTGAGCCGCTGGAAGTTGCGTGCGCCAGGAACGCGGCCCTTGGGATTCGTAATCTCTGGACGTACATAAGATTCTTGTGAATCATCAGACTCTGCTTCCGATTCTTGCAAAGCAGCCAGTGACTGCTCGTCAACCGTACCCAACTTGAGAATCTTGCGTGCAGTCTCATCCCCATCCTCATCTCGGTGATCGTCATTGTACCTTGGTTTGACTTTGAAACGACGGGTAGTTCTCTTTTGCGTAAACTTTTTCCTATACTGTGTTTGAGGAACATCAGTCTTGGATGAATCATCCTCCGAAATTGGTGCATCCTGATCCTCATTCATAAACTCTTGCAGCTCTAACGGTTCAGCATCCTGTATCTCTTTGAAAACATCCTTTAGGTTCCGTGTGATAAATCGATGAGATTTTAGAGGCGACGGCGAAATACTGAAATCCGCTGTGCACACTTTTGTCGGAGTGGTAAACGGCATCGGGACGTTCAAGTCTGACTGGATTGAACCAGGCAGAGCTATGTGATTCGCTGACGGACTCATAAGCTCGAATCGACGGTTGACACGTCCCAAGTAGCGAGGAGTTTCGGCGACGCTAGCGCGGTTTTCTTGTGCTGCCTCCAGAAGCCTTTGGGAAAGAGTTCGACGGGGAGCGGGACTATTTATAGGGGTAGATACCTGCTCAATTCGTTTCGCACGTTTCGTAGGAGTTTTGAACACAGCTAGGCTTCCAGGCGCTGGATTCTCAATGGCTTGGCAGCTCTCCTTTGGCGACGAGTCAGGTGGAGTAGTGCTGAATTCGAGTATGGATATGACTTTGCCGTTGGCTTGCGGGGTCGGTCCCAACTCCACACCCAGACGCGTCTTGTCTTGATGACGCGATGCATCTTCCGGTAAAGTAGAGCGATCTGTGTGACGTGTCTCCTTGTCACTTGTGTGTGCTTTCTGAGCAGGTTGAGTAGCTGTGCCGTTGCCCTTACCGTTCTTTTTACCCTCCTTGGTAGATCGATACTGCCGGTAGAGATTGCAGATGACAGGATCAAGCTTGATATCCTCTCGGGAAGGCAACCTCGAGTTATCTTTCTGAAACTGATGCTCCCATTTCTTGATTTCCAGCTTCAACTGGGTAATCAGAGAAGCGGCCGTCGTCATTTCCTGTGTCTGTGCCTTCAAAGTGAGACGCGTCGATATTCGAGAATCGCTTTTGTTTTTCGCGACGCATTTTTCATATCGCTTAATGGCGTTTACTTCCACGAGAACTACAAAAAATCTACGTGTTGTGTTGGAAAAGGCGAATACAATATAATATCTCTACCGAAAAAAGTGAAATTACACCTCCCCATGTTATGCTGCACTTTCGGAACTTGCTGTTCTGCCGAGCTCATTGCTCGGCCTGGATCGCCGCCAAAGTTCTGGTGACATACGCGTATTTTGTGTCTCCTTTGCTCGCAACTAATTCCAAGAGACGTTCCACAGCGCGTATGAATGCCGTAGAGTGATGCTCTTCTTCAAATTTGTATCCAGAAATTTCAAAGTCGTAGAGGAAAGTTGCCCCCGCCGACTGCGTCTTGTGCCAGTACTCACGAAGAAACCGCGTCGCCGCACTCTTATCTCCGCGAACCGCCAAGTAGGTTGCGAGCCGCACCCATTTGGTCACCGATTGCGGCGGCCGGTGCTTTGACGCATCCGCAAGCATCCCGAATTCCCGTAGCCAAACTTCCCAGAAGCGAGTCCATTCACCAGCATTACCGAAATTGAAGAGAACAAACTCTTGGTATTCGAGACAAGTCACAAGTTTATTTTCGGCCACATACTCGTCACACAAATGCCTGACATCACGAGCTCTATTAAGGGCGAGCGGCATCTTTTTGCTGCTGTGCTCCGGCAAGTAGTTGCCATCAATTGCGTCAGTGACGGTAGCGACGGAAATAAAATCACCTTGAATGGGCCGGGAAACGAGGCGCCATAACATGGTGACGAAGTCTGGATGAGCAAACAAGTCGATATCAGTGGAAGAGAAACGGAGTATTTTACTCATGAATGTGCTGAGCTTATCCAAGGACTGATCGGCAAGCTCTCCGACCGTCAAGGTAGAGTTCTCAAGCGCAATCTGCGGCGAATCTGCCAATAGCTTCATGTATCGTACAATATCGTCCTTGACTTCGAGATCGAGGGACTGCGCGAATGCAATTGGCCACGAGGCATGCTTTTCTAGTAAAATATTTTCCAACTGGGCAAAGCTCACGTCTTTTGGTGAGCGTAAATGGATAGTTTTGCAGGTCTCAAACCGCTCGGTATACTTTTGAATGGTCGCCAACGTCGTCGCGCAAATCCTTTGGCCCACTACATCTTCGTTCCTGAGCGCTAGCTCTGGATTTTCGGCAGTGCCGAGTGCATCTTTTCGAGCAGAGTGCAGCTCCATAGCCGATTCATCGCTAAACAATTGCCCCGCGGTATGCGACATTTGACGCACAGCCGTGAACGGCGTCATGGTATGGAAATGGCGCCTTATTCCTATGAATATATTGTCCGAGTCAAAATCAGCCGGGTTTGAATCAACAACAGGTTGCTTAGGCTTCTCAGGATCATAGTCCGGCGCGTACATTTCTTCAAGCTGCAAATCTTGTCGTCGTTCAGGAGTCAACATGTGGATATGGACTCCATCAACACCAGTATTGAACATCACCCAAGAGTTGGGAGCGCGACCGTAGTCGTTATCAGTGGCAGGCGGTCCCTTGCGGGCACGTTTCATGAGGCGTCGCTTCTGAAGTGGGGATAACAGCGATGAGACCATTCCCTCGACTGGCGGTATTATATTGTACATTTGCTTGATTTTGATGCGCATATCCATGGCTGCCTTGTATATATGTTTCTCAGACTTTCCCAGTCCGAGTAAGATATACTTTGCCGCGTGATTTTTACTCAGAAAGGGATGACTCTCCTCAAGCGCGGTGAGGTCGAAGAGCTGGAGATCCAGAAACCCATACTCCCTTCCCATGTAATTGATAAAAGCAGATAGAGAATCTGGAGCGTTATCAGGGACAGACGGCAGGTCAATTTCTGTCGTCTCATCCTGCCGAGAAGCGACCTTCCCGCGAAGATACCATGGAAGTGAGTCTTGAGGAGCAGACACTGAATCCGTGGTGTTTTCTGCATCAATTTTCTTTTCCTGAGAACGCGAAGCATAGCACGTAAAGGTCCTGACGGGCAAGTGCCGCTGTAGACTGAATCCACACGCGAGGACCACTCGGCAACGATGCATCAGCGTCTGCAACATATGTCACCGAAATTTTTGCAATGGTGTATGTAGCGAGCAGCGAAAATGATTGAATGAAGTTCGAAAGAGCAACCACACGACGTTCAAAGTTGTCCTGGTAAAACAGTAGATATGCGATTCAATGTCGAGTTTAGGGCTCTGAGAGTGAGAAATGCTTCCGAGCTCCCAAATTCGTATCACGTGATACGCAATTTGTGATGAGCCGCGCAACTCATCGCGAGGTAGAAGGCATGTCGATTCACAAATAGATATTACTTCACCATGGCTCGCTTAGTTCACAATGTACAGAAGAAGCAGCATAAGGAGCGATCACAAAACTCTGATCGAGCAAGGTACGGCTTGTTGGAGAAGAAGAAGGACTATAGGCTACGTGCGGATGACTACCACAAGAAACAAGCTGCCTTGAAAGCTTTAAAGCTTAAAGCTCAGCTGTATAATCCAGACGAATACTATCATGCAATGACACGCAAGAAAACTGATGACCGGGGTATCTTGATCGCCGATCAAAGGCACGAGGACTTGACAGTCGACCAAGTGAGATTGTTGAAAACCCAAGATGTGAATTACGTTCGGACCTTACGCCTAAATGAAATGCACAAGATCGAAAAACTCAAGCAGGAGCTCTCTTTCAAGGCATCTGGAAGCCATACAGTCTTTGTCGATTCTTTTGAGGAGCAGCAAGCCTTGACCCCGGAAAAGTTTTTCGACACCGATGCTAAGCTCGTCGACTATAGAGAAAATAGATTGAAGGTGAGGCAATTACAAACAAACGTTCCTCTTGTGAAGCAAGGTGTATTTGAAAACCAGGCGGAGATCACATCTCTAAACGACGAGAAGATGAAAAAGTATGCCCTTCTCGAGAAACGAATAAAACGTGAGGAAGAGTTGCGCAAAGTCGAAGAAGAGATGAACCAGACCCGCGAACTAATGAAGAATGGTAGCAAGAAAAAAATTGTGTCTCAAACTGGCAAAGCTCTGTTCAAGTGGAAGAATGAACGTAAAAGGTAGATAGACCATGTCTGACAAGTTTGGAACAACTGCTTTCAAGCGTGTTCTTTGATGAATCCGGCGATTGTATTTAAGTTGCGGAGCATGCCGCATTGATCCAATGATGTGGCGAAGAAACGAACCACCCTTTCCAATTGAATCGAGCAACCTATCTATTTTATTCGCTCATGTACGTCTTAATGAACTTTGAATACTAGACAGATATCCGGATATTCCCAGAATCACCAAAATCATTCCTCATTGAGACTGCTGTTTAAGTATTCCACAAAGAGAGGTTTGATCCTGTCTTCGTCGATATTGCGGACCCGTGAAAGAGAGATATAGGTCCGGCGTATTCGCTGAAGCGTGGCTGTGCTGACAGATTGTGAGGGCATATCCACATAGAGACCAGCGTCGCTGTCGATCTGTACTCGACCTCCAATCGCGTAGATTTGTTGGTGCTGGATCACTAGCGCCACTACAGCCAGGGTCTGACTATCCAATTCCTGCAAGAAGCCCGATCCCGTAGACGGCTTCACCACTGTTGCTGGATTAGGCGGCGGCGGCTTCTTAAGCACGAGTGCATCCCATATTTCGTCTATTGGAATAGTTTCATCGGGGTAATCGGAGACAAGAGGAAAGAGCGGCGAGTCCCAACGTGTTTGACCACTAGGCTCCTCATACCGCATGTTCAATTCTTGAATGACTTTGGGATCCCAAGGGTTCGGATTCGACTTGTTCCATTCGAGGGCCGTGTCTAGAGAAGCCAAAACCTGTATCACGCAATGAGTAGTGACCATACCTTTAGCTTCACAATAGAGCTGGTACCGGAATCCCTTGATGTAGTTCAACGAGTCTAGAATCACAATATTCGAAGCCGAGAGGTCACGCTTCACTGCAGATATCTGTTTCCCTCGAGCACTTTTCTCCGTTGCCGAGGCTGAATACGTATCGTGTGGTATTCCTAGCAGTTCGTCATCATGGACAGTGATTTTGAATGCGCGTAGATTTGTATCACCACACTTATCAATCCGGTCTTTAAGAAGCAGAGCAAGCTTCCTTACCCATGTAGATTTGCCAGTGGACGGAAGACCTGTAACGATAATTAGCGGCATTGATGCGATGAGGAAAGCGCGGGGGACCGTGGGTTTTTCGGGTGCATCGCTTCCCCGTCTACATGCCCACCAGACCCTTCTCATGTCGTTTGTGCCTCGCAGGGTGTTTCCCGACTATCGAATACCGCTCTCCAATTTCAAGGGTCACCATCAGAAAGCCTTGAATAAGTTTGGCTACCTAGCGCCGCAGATCGATCTCGTGCTTGAGGTTCGTGATTGCCGCGCTCCTGTCTCCACCACAAATGTTCTTTTCGATAAGATCCTAGCGCGCAAAGAGAAAATCATACTATACAGCAAAAAGGATTTGTCACATATCAAGCAGCTGGTACTCGAGAAATGGCACGCTAGAGAAACGTACATGTTTATTGACTGTCGCGATCGCAAGGATATCAGGAGACTACACGAATTACTACATGAAAAGTACGAGGAAATGTATCCCAGGCCGCCGTTGGGAATGCGTGCCATGATAATAGGTATGCCCAACGTGGGCAAGTCGACCTTGGTGAATACTCTTCGCCAAGTGGGGCATGGCGGGAGAAATGCACTGTCAGCACTGTTCCGGAAGGTGGCTCAGACTGGAGGTCAGCCCGGAGTCACACGCACCACTAGCGAAATCATACGCATCAGCCAAGACCCCGACATTCTCGTGTACGATACCCCAGGTGTGTTTCTTCCTACCGTGAAGGACGCAGAGACCATGCCATCGCTCTCTCTCACTGGATGCGTGCCCACGGCGTACGTTGACCCAGTGATCCAGGCAGACTATCTTTTATTCCTCCTCAATTTGCAAGATGCCAAGGGATCATTATACGCCGACATTCTAGATCACCCAACCAATGAGGTGCACGAATTGTTGTACAATTTTGCTCGCGTCAATGACCAGCTCTCAAACAGCTTCGATAAAGGCTACGATCAGAACGCCATGGCCTTGAAGTGGGTGGATATGTGGAGACAGGGCAAGGGCGCGCGACGAGATCGTAGCAAAAAGTTTCTGGGCTTCCTTGAGCTTCCTGCCATTCTCGAGTCTCAAGGGAAAGAGTTGAAGCAAATGTTTGTCGCCGAGCGCGAGCGAGTTGACGCCATGGATGTCAGTCGCAAGATTCACGACAGTTTGGGCAAGGACGGAACAGGGCGGTCCAAACACCGCAAAAGATCAGCAAAGGACCGGGAATATGATCTCCGCAACCAACTCTTCAAATTATGATAACGCGGAGATTATAATGAGGTCTTTATTTTCGAAAAGTATTAGGGTTACGGCACTAGCCTGACCCAATCACCTAACAGAATGTGACGCGTTAGTACACGCGATAGTACGGGGTCTTAACACGACTTACTGGGTCACGGCGCTAACCTGACTCAACCGTCTAACAGCATGAGACTCGTCAATGAACGCGAACATTACCGAGTCTCGAGACGACTTGATCTGCATGTATCGAGATTCGTGAACTAGCTTCTCCGTGTGGTGTCAAGGTCTTTACATAAATTTTTAGAAATTCTAGTGGGTTCCTTTGCACCAGACGTGGAAGCGCGTTTGCACAGACCTCTTTGTGTAGTGCGGATGCTCGATCTCTGGGTTATCCTGTCTTTGTTGGCTGTTTCCTCTCTCTTCATTAGAGAACTCGTATAAACTTCTTCGGAAGATTTCAAGGTCTCAAGAGGTGTCGGGCACGGTATCGTGGATTGCTTCAAGGACACGACAAACTCGCATTAGCGACCCTCAGCGCTGGAATAGAACAAGTTTCCTGTTTTATTACTTGTGTTTCACCGATTCGCTCCGATGTAGACACAATTCATGCTTATGGGTCAGTTTCCATCCAATCACACTTCAAGGTTTTAGTCCTAAAGTGTGTACTCTGACTTTATGTGGGCGCGGGGTATAGAAGCACCTGGCAAATTTTGACGCGGCATCTTTGCAGAGATATGCTGCATATATCCTAGCATGTGTTCACTTCACATGGGCTCATCGATATCAGATTTACGTCAGTTCATTGATCTCAACTGCACATGAGACTTGGAATGACATGAACTTTATTCTCGCTCGTTGACGTCGGCTCCATCTGAGGTATATGACACCAATATCACATGAGCTCACTAACGTCAAAGAACAGGCCAAACTCGCCCTGTCCGTGTAGTCCCACCGGGTTTGGCGCACTATTGGCGGCCAGCGATTTATGGTGCTTGCTTCTCGGAAGGTATTCACACTTGAGTTCCTCGAGCAACCGTTTGGTAGGGATATGTGCCTTGCGGTTGATTCCATCTAGCCACGAACGTGCCTTCACATTAGTATTGTAGGCGAGAATGTTGGAAATGTTGTAGAGGTTTGTGCCGCCCTTCGTCACCAACTCTTTGGAGACAAACTGTGGCATCTGCATGTATTCATCGAGGTTAGGGTGCGACAAGGACTGTGAGATGATTTTCAAGAGGTAATTCTCAAACTTTTGCGTCTTTGGACAAGAGGGTAGGAGGTTATGGTCAGGGTCGCACGGGACTTGGCGGGGGAAGCGGACGCTCAGTTGTGGGAGAAGCGACACCTTTTGGTTAGAGATGAAGGTAGCTGGCTTTGCGTCAGATTCGCATTCCTCATCCAAGTCCTTGGCCAAGACGAATTCGTCCATGGCAGCTTGAACACCGGGGGTGGGATATTTCTGCTTCCAGGACAGCACGGGCGGTGAATCATCATCAAGGTCCAGTTCAGGTTTCGAGTTTGGGTCCGAGTCCGAGTGTGGGGCTCGTGATGCAGCATCTGTTTCTGAATCTGCCACCTGTGCTTCGTGGGGCACTAGCGACACGAACCTGCCTAAACACTCATCTTCCTTGTACGCTAGACGGGCAAGGGTAAAACCCAAACACCTATTCCCGCCAACGTCAAAGTGGCACGGGAAAAGGGCGGCAGTGAAAATCTGCGCGTTGTCGTGCGGCACGTAGCGTGTTATCGCAACGCACTTGAGGTCGAGCATGGCGTTACACAACAAGTCGAACGAAAGTTTGCTGGAATGCAGCGAGCCGGGAGCGGGAGTCACGTACTGCGAGTCACCCACAAGCAACGAATGCATGAACCTGTTGGAACCGATAAACCCCAAAATGTCCATTCCTGCCAGGCACTTGAGACGCAGCATTTCGGCCATGTCTTGTTTCAAGATGATGACATCGTCGTGGGAGTACCTGAACCCCATGACACAATCGCGTCTGTCGACTATCAATTTTTCGTATTCTAGAGCAGAGCCAGCATCGGTGTCGTCCCAGTCGGGTCTGATCATTGTGGTGGAGGCCAAGTCCGGCCGGGTGTAATTCTTGACAAAGTGTTCTATAGGACGGGCAGAGGCGCGAACGGGCGTGCCCTGCGGAGAAAGAGTATAGTGGTGAGTGGGAGGATTGGGAACGCGACTCGACGCGGGGTACGTGTGGACGCTGGTCGATATCCAGGATGCTGCACCGTCACTATCCTGCTGAGAGGTGCGGCACAAGTCAGCGCCGAAGCGGAGTTGTCCCAGGAAAATGGGACGGGACGCGATGGTTTTGAGGTGTGGATTGTAGGTGGCGGACGCGTTTAGGTGTGCGGAATCGTATATTTCAGTGTTGGGACAGTGCAAGCGCCATTGGCGAATATTCAGCTGTTTAGTGGGTGAAGTGCTCAGTTGATTCGTGGGAGTACCCAGTTGATTCATCGTGTTGATACCCTCCTGCTCGTTACAAGACGGACGCTGCGACGGGTCAAGGTCCGGAACACTGACGATGACGCGAACGTCGCATTCCTGGGCGAGCAGAGACAATTCCAGCTGCCGCTGGTCCAAGAAGGACAGGATGGGCGCATCAAAGTTGCTCACGATGATGAGAGAGCGCAAGAACTTCAAGTGCTTGGTCGACTCAAACTGTTTGACGGCCGTGACGGCCGCCGCGTAAAAGTCTGGAGCGGCTATTGGCGAGGGAGGGGCAGCTGGACGACTCGGAACGATCTGCGAGATCGCCAGCTTTAGCAGGGCATACGTGAGGTTGGCGGCTTGGAAAATGACAGAGACACGGTCTGGAGGAGGCAAACAGCGGTTATAGACGATGAAGCCGACGCGGTCGCTCTTGCGAGATCGTGATATGAGCGCGGAGCAGTATAGTTTCACATACTCCAAGGCGTGATGCAAGTCTGAGATGGAGCGGTTTGGCGCTACCCGGCCCATTTCCGGGGATACATCTATCAAGAAATATGTTAGTTCCTTCAGAGCCATGGTTGGTGGGGTAGATTTGACAAGAGACGTGGCAGCGAACAAAAGTGTAGGAGGGAAAAGCTCGCGGCGATTAGTGTGGGAATAGCATGAAGAAGGGGACAGGGAAGTGAACGCAGGGGACAGGAGAGGAAAGCACTGACGTACTTGCCAAGATAAGGCGTAGCACTATCCTTACATGGAACATCCACACATTTCACGGTACACATTCCACACATTTCATGGTGCACTTCCCACACATGTCGCGTCACAGACGACACACATTGTACGGGCATATTCAACCGAAACATGCTGAGCATGCAAAAAGTCAACCGACGCAACTGACATCAAACACCGGGGACCTGCGACACATACTCCAATGATCAGGAGGAAGAAGAAACAGCTCGCATAACGCCCAGACAATTTAACTACGGCTAACATGTTCAAGGGTTACGTTGCAATGCAGTCTCAGCATTTGCAGCCAGATACGCAACGCCTACTTTGTATAACGCGGGCATTGCGTAAGCTGCCGCGGGCCGAAAATCGCCAGAAGCGCATCAGGTACGGAGATACTGGAAAAGAATTAAGGGGTGGGAGATATTTGACAGCATGAGGACGGAATTGTAAGGGGTGGGAGATATTTGACAGCCTGAGAACGGAGTTGTACGGCGTGAGAACGGAATTGTACGGCGTGAGGACGGAATTTTACAGCATGAGTACGGAGTTAGACAGCATGAGGACGGAAATCTCACAGCATGAAGACGGAATTGTACGGCGTGAGAACGGAATTGTACAGTAGTACGGAATTGTACAGCATAGGTACGGAATTAGACAGCCTGAGGACGGAAATCACACAGGATGAGGACGGAATAATCACAGGACGAAGGACGGAATTATACACCAAGGGCGGAGTTATTGACAAGAGATTGACGACTTGTGCAAATAGACAATTGACAGACCCGGCCAGGCCTGTCGCTTCGCACGCGACAGGAGGGGAGGCTAGATTGCACCGAGAAGCGGCGGGGGAGGGTGACTGGGTAGTCATGGGCAGGGGAGACACGTGTACAGATGGGTCTAGACGTTCACCAGAGCCGGTGAACCGGCCAGTGCGGTAGAATGTGGTATTAACTCTCTACGTACGGCGATAGAATAGAATCCCGAACGCCTGGGTTGCATTTTGAAGTAAAAAAATTTTCTCTCCTAAATCTGGTGGTCACATTTCTGTGCCACTGGGGCGCAAATAGGATGGTTATGAGCCCTCAATTGGGTTACAAATGTTGAAAGAGCCTTCAATTTATATGCAGGGACACAGTATTTTCTGCTTACATCATTTTGAGAGCTCCAATGTGGACCAAGCGCGCATCGCCTTCCCGTTTAGGGCCGGGAAGTGGCCTGCCACCGCCAGGCACGGGCTTGCGATGCGGCCGAATTAAAAGTCGCAGATTAGTCCATCGTGATTGTGAAGCCATGCAAACAATACTCTTATGCGGCGTAAGCGGCAAGCAATGTGCAACAGGCCCGTGATCTTGCGACGGATAAAGCCGTGAAAATAATACGATATACGAGCACAGTGATTACGAGGGCTTGGAGCAGCTTACCGCCGTGAACGAGGCATGGGCGACGCTTATTTCCGTCTCGGGCGCGCGCGAAGTGCAATCGCCGTCAGCGGGGGACGACGGCCACAGCGTTTTTTCCCATGTGGGAGGAGCGGGAGTGCATGGATCGGGGTGCCGAGAAGATAGAGTTTCCACTCGCGACGAGATAATTGCGGGATTGTGCCAAGTGAGATGCAGGTGCCCGCGGTGGCCACGCCTGCTCGTAAAGGCGTGCGGCGCCAAGCGCACGCTGAGCCTAAAACGAGGGGAGAGCGACGGCGCTATCGCGATTAGTCACCCCCCTGGCCGGGCGCCGCCACCGCCCTGAACGTATCTCAGACTCGCGATGTAGGGGATAAGTGGCACCGGGGGGAATCCTGGCGAAAAAATATATTTTCTCTCGACGGCACCCCGAAATAAGAACCCACTTTAAATTGACCACTTTAAAAACAAAAAAAGAAAGAATCAGAAAAAAAAGGGAATTGTTTCGGTCTTTTTTTACACTGCGTAACTTCGTGTTTGCGTTTCTGCCTGCTTCCTACGCAAACGAGGCTGCTTCAATCCCATTGGCCGCGGCGAGCCCTCTTTGGTGTTTTTTCCCCGCGGACGCCCGCCAATTGCTTGGGGCGCACTGCTGCATATCGCTCGGCACGGCGTATTGGCAGCACGCTTCACACTGGGGCCTCGCACAAAAATAGCCCCTCTGTCCTTCTATTTTTCAGGCGGCACCAGCCTTGCAAACACTGCATCTTCTTTATTTTTATTTCCAGAATCATCCGCTGAAACACTTTTCTTATATAAGCCTCCCTCCCAGTGTCCGCGCGCTCCTCATTAGCCCGTCCCTCCATATCTGTCTCTCGGACCCATGCCGCCGATGGATGACCCCATCGATATCGCACAGCTCCGAGCAGACGCCCGGACCCTGGACTTCTGTCAGCAGGTCTCTCCCACGTGCCTCGCGCGCTTCGCTAACCTACTATACGCCGCAAACCCTCCCCTATCCCTCCACGATCTGAACAGCGTCTTGGCCTCCATCGGCAACATCCTCCTCTTGAACAGATCCCTAGACTTCCTGGCCGTCAAGGAAAAACTATTGGCCTTTCTAAACGCCTTCTGTCGCCGCCATATTCTTACCCCGGAAAAGTTCAGGTACCATCACCTGATCCCTGCCTTCCGCCTATACTTTCTATTGGGCATCGACAAGTCTACCCCCATAGATCCAGAAGTACGACTGGCTATGCTACGCGTGCTCCACGACACCGTAGACGCCTTCCGCGTCTCGTGCCCCGCGGGCTTCCCCGACGACAAGTTCAGAGACCTGATCTCGGAGCTCGTCAAGGCCTTGCTCAACGAATACGTCCACGATCCCACCACCATTCCTCCCGGTTTCCGCAAAAAGTACATGAAGTCCCACGCCCGCCTCCTGGAAAAGGGCTTGCCCATCAGCAACGGCCTCATGCGCAACGTCCTGAACATCCTCATGATCTCCTTTAGTAATTCGCCCGTGCAAAAGAGCGAGATCTCGCAGGATCTCCACGAGTACACAAAGTTCGTCCTGGCCCTGATCGACCTCTTGAGCCGGACCCAGGACATCTCGCAGGCAGAGAACATCGCGGGCGCCATCTCCACCTACGCGTTCCTCCTGGAGATCTTGCAGGTCCTTATCTCCGCGCCCGGCGGCGACGACTCCCACCTCGTCATCCACAAGTTGATGCGTGACAAGATGCTCCCCTACAATGACCCGACCGTCTTCCAGAACTGCTTGCGCTTTCTCGCCGCCGAGCAGGGCCAGCACCAGATGCCCTTCGCCTTCTCCACCAGCAATTCGTGCTTGCGCCAGTTGATTCTAAAGTTCTACTACTTGTTGTGCTTCCGCTGGTCGGAAACCCGCACCGACGCCCAGGTCCGCGAGTACATTGACTTGTTCGGCTACATCCTTGCCCGCCGCGTCTTGTCCGACCAGAACGCGCCGCTCCCCGCCGACCTCGACCTCTCCACCGTCATGCAGCCGAACCCGCAGTACCTGCTGGTCCACTTGCACCAGCAGCCGCTGTCCATCGCCACCGTCTTCAACGACGCCTACGCCCACGCAAACAATCCCGCCGCCAAGCAGGTCCCGGAAATGACGCAGGAGGAGAAGGAGGCCGAGGCCGAGAAGCTCTTTGTCCTTTTCGATCGCATGGAGAAGTTGGGCACCTTCAAGGGGTTCAAGAATCCGGTGCGCAAGCACCAATGATTGCATCGATCCCCGAATGCAAATAACGCACATTGTCTGAATTCGAGACTCCAAGGAACACAGTGATGGCTCTCAAGACCCTTTGCACGGTCATGGCTCTCGACACCCTTTGCATAGTCATGTACTCTCAGGACCTTTTGCCACAGTCATGTACCCTCAGGACCTTTTGCCACAGTCATGTACCCTCAAGACCTTTTGCCACAGACATCGGCTCTCGAGACCATTTGCAACTGTCATGTACCCTCAAGAGTCTTTGATACAGTCATGTACTGTTGCATCCAGATATGAGGCATCTTCGAGTGGGTGACATCTCCCGGTGTGAGGCATCTGTGGTGACATCAATTATTTGGATGTCACGAAGACATGTGGCCGTCTTAAAATCCTTCCCCACACAGCTTGGTCTTTCCTCAGGAACCTTCCACTCTCCACACGATCATGACATCCTACCTACACCATTATAACACCGACCCCACCCCGATCGACTTGTCCTCCATCAAACACATATTCCCGGCATAAAAATTAGCATCCTATAATAGTGATATTCGTACTTTCTTGTATTCATCCGGGATAGCGTAGTGACGAATGCTGCGTTATGGCATCGACAATATGCTTTCGACCCTAAATCAATATCACTTTTCTGTATCCCCAACTGCCACACAAGATCCCCCGCATCCTCTCGATCGCACCCTTCCTCCCGATCGCACACTTCCTCCCGATCCCACCTTTCCTCCCGATCCCGCACTTTCTCCCGATCCCACACTTCCTCTCGATCCCACACTTCCTCCCGATCCCACGATTCGAACCACAGTCTCATACTTTCACTTCCATTCCGACGATTCTGATCTCAGTCTCATACTCCTACTTCCAGTCTCACTCACCTTCTCGCCGTCCACTTCACAGTCTCATGCTCGTAGTCGCATACTGTGTCCCAAGTATTCCTACGCTCAAGCTGATTCGAAACCTCCGAGTACATTCCCCATGTCACACCTTTGTCAGGTTACGATCTCACCTTACATGTCAAAACTACTCTCTTATCAGCCCTACTTTCAATTGCTCATCCTTGACGGGCTTCCCTCAACTACGTTATACTCCTCTTGAACTCAACTTCCACCGAGAAGTAGACTCTCAGTCGTAAACTCACTTTTTCAAGTCTTGATCTCGGCCTAGTTCGTTACTATCAAGTAAGGCCCGCTCAGCCTTTTCCATGCAGAAGCGCTTATTCAACACAAACACGGAGGGTCTTCCACAAGTCTCCACTAAAGCTGAATCGGCCCCTTCCGTTCTGCTTCCCCTAAATTGAAGTCTGCTTCATTCAAGGTCTACTCAGAGAATGGTGAATTTCCTGTTACAGCATTCACCGTCAAGCACTCAAACTAAGTTTGCCTCCTGATGCCAAGATCTTTTCTCCAGAAAGCCCAACCCAACACTATGAGAGCTCTCTCTCAAGCACCAAGGCAGTTCGGGTGGGCAAGTACACCAACATGGAGTTATCGCGCCCGTTCCACTTCTCACCCATCGTATGATAATATCGGACATTGCCACATTCATCCTCACGTTCGATCCGCCCATGCCCACCAAAATGCGCATCATCGGAACAGAGAATAACCTTGTACTTGCCTGCGTCCATTATTCCAACCTTGTAATCAGTGTACGACTGAGAGCCATGGAAATTAAACAAAAAGAGCATTCCGTTGCGCTCAAATGCAAGCACCTTGTCCGAGCCGTGCTTGAGCGATACGTACGCCTGCGCAGTGTTCAAAACTCCATGCTCCGCGTCTAGTCGCTGCATAGCCGCATCGAATCGCCACAAGAACTTGTATCGTAGCAAATCGTCGTCTACCAAGTTGAACTGGCGCCGGGCATAGTGGTACGACTCGCCGTTCCCCTTTCGAGGAAAATCGAGCCACTCGGGGTGCCCAAACTCATTGCCTTCGAAATTCAAGTATGCTTCTCCGCCAAGCAGGAATGTGGCGAGCCGGATCATCTTGTGGAGGGCAAGCCCACGATCGATTACCGGAGTAAGGCTCGTGAGGGTCAGCATGTGGGTATACATTTCCTGGTCCATAAGCCAGAATGCAATGGTCTTGTCACCTACAAGTGCCTGGTCGTGTGACTCGCAGTAGCTGATGCAGGGCTCACGGTACCGCCGGTTGGTCAAGGTAAACACAATATGTTCGAGATCCCAATCCTCGTCCCGCACATGCTTCAAGATCTTGATCCACATGTCCGGTATCGCCATTGAAAGGCGGTAGTTGAAGCCAATACCGCCCTGGTCTATCGGGAGACACAACGTGGGCATACCGCTCACATCTTCTGCAATGGATATAAGCCCAAGACCAGGATCAAGTTGTCGCATAAGCTCGTGCGCAAGCATCAAGTACGTTATGGCGTCTTGGTCCACGTTCTGAGGATCAAAGTACTCGTTATAGTCGCCGCTAAAGCCGTAACCTAGACCGTGATGGCGGTATAACATGCTGGTGATCCCATCAAACCTGAAGCCGTCAAACTGGTACACATTGAGGTAGAACTTGAGATTCGACAAGAGAAAACGGAGCGTCTCATACCGCGCGTAGTCAAAAAGGCGAGAGTCCCACAAGTCATGGTTTCCTTTTTCTCCCCCATGAAACAAGTAATGATCCGTACCATCAAACATGTTGAGGCCATCATCCACGTTCTTTGAAGCGTGGGAGTGCACAATGTCTAGGAGGACGCGGATCCCCATTCCATGTGCGGTATCAATCAATCGCTTGAGGTCGTCGGGCGTGCCGAATCGCAGCGACGCCGCAAAGAATGACGTCACTTGGTACCCAAAGGACGCATAGTAGGCATGCTCCATTATCGCCATCAATTGGATCGTATTGTATCCTAGCCTCTTGATCTTGGGAAGCACATTAGCGGTGAAGTTGTTGTACAGAGCTACCTTGGGTTCAGATGAGGAAATCCCGATGTGGGCCTCGTACACACGCATCCCCAGGCCAGGATGCTCCCGAATCACAGGCTTTTGATTCTGAAAGTGGTAGGCATCAGGCGGGTTCCAGAATCGGCCATCGAAGACGTGGTCAGTCGGGTGGGCCGTGGCGCGCTCTAGCCACGGATCGAGACGGTATATCCACTCTCCAGTGTGGAGTTTGATGGCAATTTTATAGCGACTGTCATGCGGGATAGCATAGTCGTTACCAACAGGATCTATGACTTGTTCCCAGAGTCCGTAGGGATTGGCCTGGTAATAAGGATGCGATACGAGATTCCAGTTGTTGAAATCACCAACAAGCGAAACGGCTGCAACATTCGGGACATACTGCGATGATTTGCATTGCTTCGTGGCCGCGTCTGCATGAAGACCATACGTCTCATAGCAAGAAGCAAAATCACAAAGCGAACCTTTATGCGTGCTGGTTAGTGTGTGTAACGCGTCTCGAAAAGACTGCTGGCGATCGAGAAGAGCAGAACTGTAGGGTTCCAAACACGGATCAAGGTCCAATGCCCCTTGAATAGCGGAACGGTCAACTTTAGTCATAGGAGCTTTGGAAGAGTGTCTAAAAGGCGTATGGATTGACCACACTATATAGTGCTTTGGGCGTGTGTGGATGCGGTAGGAGCTGTTGTGACTAGAAATGCAAATGAGCCAAATGTGGGCACCAAATTGCCCAGGAAAAGAATCGGAATACGCATCCGAAGATCCCCGCTGTGATATGCAACACACACCGAATTCACACCCACATTACACTCAACGACACACGGTATGGTTTGCTAGAGCATTATCACTTATTGTGGGTGCCATAGCGATATTTGGGGCAATTTGTGATCAGAATGAGAGTACAAAGCTCCGAAGAATGATGCAGGTTGCTGGTAACCACTCATAGAATAGCGATGCGGAGCAGAGGCGACTGGGTGAAACAGGCCAACCCCGCACTTGTTTCTCAGAATGAAAATTCGAAGACAATCACTCACTGATGAGGCGCTATCGTAATTTCAAGATGGTGATGTGCTTGCACTGGATAGCAGTTTTAATATCGAGTCGTGATAAGCAGAGTCAATTCCTACGGATCCGTCCACCGCTACTAAACGATCTGCTTCAATCTGAGTCTCATCTATTATCTCAGGAAGACAATAGATCATGTGGGTAGCCTCACGCACATAGACGAGCGGAAACCATGCAACATACGAGCACGACGTAAACGGTGCCCAACCACGCTTCCATGCAGTGGATCAGCTCCTGCATATGCGCACAACGTGGGTCCAGATCAGAGCGTGGTTGCAAAAGGTGTTGCAAACCCATGTGCAGGAAAAAACCACATTGTGACACTTGTCTTGGAGCCCTCTTGGCGCAAAATTGCGTCGTATTTGAATCCTCCAATCGCGAGAGAACTCTTGATGTATCACGGTAACGGCACGCCTCGTAACAATAACAAGAAAGACAATACGCGGATGAGGGGAGTATAAAGTCGGCCGTAAGGTGCTCCTAGCACCCTTTGAAGATAACCAAACATGTTCAAATTATTCAAAGTTGCGATTTGCCTCCTCTCGGTCTTTGTAAGCCAGACTGTTGCTAGAAACGGGTGCAGACGGTGTGTTGGTAGCCACGTGTTGGGTTTCAAGGATTTCGTTGATTTCAGCACCGTCAACTACTACTTGAGCGACGCACTTGGAGAGTGTGCCACTGGCAAGCAGTGGAGTATTGACAGCCACACATCATGGGACTGCTCGACCACCGAGCCCAACAAGTGCAAGCTGTGGAACCTCCAGCAGAATGTGTGGAGATACTGCGGAAACGGTAATAGCGTTGACTTCACGCAGCGGAACAAGTGCACCGGTACCGTTTGCACAGACACTGATATTCTTGTTATGCAGTGCAACAAGAGCGTCGACTGCGCTGGTTATTGCCACTGCCCTGATTGCCACTGCAGCTAGGTATTTAGTTTTGTATTTTCAACACCTTGAATCCTTTTTTTTCGCAAAAAATAGAAGCCTCGGCATTCAACTTCCACGAGGGATTTTCGAATCTTGCGTTTTGCCACGATTTCTGTCTGTCAAACTCAAACAAAGTCTACTGCTGCAAAACGTACGTGTTCAGAAGGCAGACGCAATGCAAGGCAGACGATTCTTCGCAATCGTCTACCCCGCGCGATGCGTGAAATCGACCCTGCTTTACGATTTCTAATCAGTCTTTCAATATCACAAAGCTCGCAAAAGAAATCAGCCCGTGGTCCCGTGATATTGGAGGGCACCGGCGGAATAGAGGCTATGCTATTCGTATCTCACGGGAACAATTCGTCAAGACAATAGAGAGCAGAAACAGTATAAAAGTCGAGTTGGGGACGATGAAGAAATGGCCTCGACACAACCCACATGCTGAACATCATCAACCTTGTCCTGTTATTTCTTGCGCTACTCACAAGCACAGTCTTTGCGAGAAATGGATGTAGACGGTGTAGCGGTACACAGACATTAGTTCTCAGAGACTACTATACCTTTGATCAGGTCAGGACTTACTTGACAGACACGTTAGGTAAATGCGCCACGAATAACGAGTATGGTATTCCGGAATGGCAATTGTCCGACTGTTCCCTCACCCACCCTACAGCCTGTAAACGGTTTACCATCAGCATAGTTGCGTACAGATACTGTGGTAATGGCAGTGAGGTGGATTTCTCCCAACCAGACAAATGTGTCGACAAGATTTGCGCCGACGTGAATCACCTCCAGTTACTGTGTGTTCAGAGTGTGGACTGCCATACGAAATGTGATTGTCCCCTGTGCGGATGTTGAGTGCTCGGATGAGGTCGGATGTTGTGTGATCGGATCAGGTCGGATGTTCTGTGCTCGGGATCAGATGTTAAATTAGGTTTACTTCGTTGCGTATATTAAGTATCTTCCATCAGTCAAGTCACTTTACAGAGATAAGCAGAGTATTTCTCAGCAAGAAGCCTCCGTGCTTCTTTATTTTGCGTGACTGAAGACGTAAAGATAGCATTGAAGTGCAAGAATAGCACGAGATGTTCATGTTACCTCTGATCAAAATCAAACAAAGTATGTTCACTCGCCAAGTAATACTACATATTAAATCCACTGTGAAACGAGGAGTGATTGTCTGTGAGCGATGCTTACCAAACACGAGACGGCAAATATATGATACATATCGTTTTGTTCAATTCTTGTATAATGCGGAGCGGCGGGGGATTTATCCCCTCATCTGAACCTATGATTCAATATTCGCTCGGCGCCGGCCTCCTCATACTCGGCCTTGCTTACCCACATTTGGTGGAAAGTGCCCAAGGACGCGAGAATGCTGCCCCCGATCCACGCCTGGTTGACACGTTCTGTTGAGTTCCCCACTGCGTGAAGGCGGATCTTGAGCCCCGGATTGAGGCTCGAGAGCTCGTTATAGAGCCGCTCGGTTAGCTGAGGGATAAGCGAGACACCGCCCGTGACGATGATATTATGTGCTGCCAGTGTGCGCAAATCAATGTCGATGGTCAGTAACGCATAGGTGACGAGCTGTGCGAGGCCCCGGGCCTCAACGATCCGGTCAGCACCAGCCTCGTCCCCGTCATTGTCGTCGCTCTTGGCCGTGGCCTGACTCGACTCGACCTTGCGCATACGCTTGAGCGGGCGGTAGTCGTCGAACGTGTTTTTGAGGTCGAGAGTGCCGTTGCATGGCGGATACTTTGCGGCGAAGCGGGCATCGGCAAAGGAGACATGCTGCGGGTTGAACAAGCTGTCGCCTAAAGTGAACCGTTCGATGCCGAGGGTGACCAGCTGGCCGGTAGCGAATTCAAACTCACGGGCGTGGGTGTCCTGCTTGTAGGTATCTTGGAGAGAAGCGTCATCTGCGAGCGGACCCCTTTCCGGCACTTCGATTGCCAGTTCCTTGATTTCGTGCCAGATCTTGGCTCTTTGGTACTGGTCAAAAGACTGTGTGATGTCCTCGGGCAAGGATCGTATTGTGTATGACGCCGGGTCAGGATAGAGTGTGGCTTGTTTAGTTTTAATCTTATAGCTTGGCTCGATGGCCGGAGGCGGATCCATATGCCTGAGCAAGTCTTGGATCTGGTCACTCAAGAATTGGCCACCATAGGGTGTGCGTACCGAGTTGCGTAGAAGCGAAATGCCGTCGATGACGGGGGTCACACTGACAGAGTCGTGTCCAATGTCCACCACCAAGCAATTGGGCCTGCCCTGCTGGAACGAGACACAGGTGGGTGTTTTCGCCAAGTAGAGACCGGCAAAGTCGAAGGACTCATAGAAGGCTTCTACGAATTGCTTGCGGTATTCAGGCTCGGCCCACACGGGCTCTGTGATGAGGATGGGCTGTTCCGAGTAATCTAGGGCTAGGACTTTTGAAAAGTAGTGCTCGTACTGGCTTATGGCGCCGTCCCAGTGTGTGACTAGTGAGTCCTTGAGGAGCGATGTGACGTTGTAGCCCTGACGCGGCACGTCTATGTTCAGGCCGTACGCTGGCTTGGCAGTAGACGACGGATCGGAGGGAGAAGCGTAGTAAGAAGCCTCCACGACGCGGGGGAAATCGTCGCCCGCGTAGCCAATGCGCGTACAGTACGATCCTGGGTCAAGCACCACGGCGTTGACTTCGTCGCCGCCGTAGACGGCGGAACCATTGCTTGCCGATGCCATAGTGTAGCGTCAAGTCGCAGAGCCCTGTGCGTGCGGAAAAATTAGAGCACCCGAATGTCTTGACAGTGTGTGCTGCCTGGAACAAAGATCTGGTGCAAGTACGGAGTAGCCTAAGCGTGTTACGTAATTGAAGTAAGCCAGTGCGAGAAGGCTGCAGAAGTGAATAGCCCACTGTGGAAGATCAGAGTTGGTTGAACTACGGGGTTCTGGAAATTCGTGGTTGATCTACCGGGAGTTTTAGGGGTTCGTTGATAGATCTCTGTTAAATACATTGGTAGACATCAGACAGCTTACCTGGATAACCACACAATCATCAATGAACTTCGACCTGAGGCTAGTATCCAGAGTTGGCAGAGTATTACACTGTCACAGACAGCTCAATAGATCTGACGAGGTAACTTCAGTTCACCGTTCATTCAGCTCCTTGATGTCGTCCAGATCTACACATATTCCCGTTCATTAGATTTCACGCCGAGTATGTTTGCAAGGAACACACCCACATTACTGTAAATTGATGGCCTGCTTGAAAATTACAATTTACGTCTTGTTCCACCTTACGATAAAATGACGGCTTTTTAATTCATTACAAGATGCGAGCCTCGCTCTCCACCAAGCCAAGCAAAAACTGCGCCTCCAACTTTGTGCGGGCCGCCACGATCCAGTCGTTCGCCAACTGGCGGGTCCATCCTTTCATTCCCGAGGCCTCCTCCACCGCGGCATCAAGCTGTCCGCGCGCGAGATTGAGCTGCACCCGCGCAATCACCAGCTCAATGTCCTTGGCGTCGGGCTTGTCGCCCTTCACTGCCACGAGGAGCTTGGCAAAGAGGCGCGACGCAAGGTGGCCCAAGAGCCCGGCGTTCGGTGGCAAAAGCGACGCCAGACGCAATTCTGGCGCGAGCAATTCCCAGCGCAGCAGCAACTGCGCGGGCGTGAGGAGCGAGTGCGTCAGCTCGTGCGCGAGTAACGACAGCAAGTTCTCGGTAGCAAGTTCCAAGAGCTGGTTCTCTGATCCCTGTAGCGCATCCCGAAGAGCAGACACGTGAGGGCCAAGTGCCTGCGGTTCCAGGCCCTGGACCGCAATGAGGGCCTTGAGCTTTGCTACTGCGCGGGAGACGGTGGCACGGCGGTGGTTATGTGTCAACTGCGTCTCGAACCCTTGGGCAAACTGCTGCAATTCGTCCAATTGGGCCTGAACCAGATCTAAATCGCGTAACCGGCCATCGCGTTCCTGGTCGATCGCCTCCTTCACGAGGGTCGCAAAGTGCTTCGTTTGACTGATGCGGGAGGCGTGCACGGCATTGGCCGCTGCCTGGTTGATGGCGGTGGTGGCAGCCTCAATCTCGCGAGAAAGTCGTAATTGCAACCGCTTCTCCATTTCCTTCTTTTCCGCGACAAACTGGTTGATCATGTTCTGAGAGAGTTCCAACTCCTTTTTGGTATAGCTCGCGAGCAAGTCTTGCTGCGACGACTCGACGCGGAGCTTCAACTCCTGCTCAAACTGGGCCGTCAATGTTTCAAGACGATCGTGCAAGTCTGCGACGTTCTTGTTGATCTGCTTCACAAGCGCCGGATCCTTGGGCTCGGCCGCGTCAAAAGAACTGATCAAGGCGTTGAAGGAAGCAATAGTGCTCAAAAGAACGGGGTCGGACGTGGAGTTGAAGGAAAGTTGCAATTGGTGTGCGGACGTTGGAGTGGGCACACGCTTCTTTGATTTCTTTTTCGGTTTCAGACCGGACTTGGGAACGCTTTCGACGGCGGGAGGTTTCTGCAATTGGTCGAGCGGGGTGGTGCCGACTTTCTGGAGATTCGACTTCATCTTATCCAAGTTAGACTTTAGCTGGTCCAAAGAAGTGTTCTCGATAAAGTCCATGAGCTCGTCGTGGTAAGGCAATTGGTTGTCGAGGACAAAGTCGAGGACACGGTCATTCTTTGTTGCGACGTAGAGGGTGGCGGTGTATACGGTAGAAGCCGCAAGGAAGGAGCCAAGGACGAAGCGGAATACTGAGAAGCGTTTTCGCGGTGGAGGCGGGGGCGGTGGGGGAATAGTGTGCTTGACAATTGGTACCACTGACGGTGTGGCAGTGACCTTGGGAGGAATGGAAGAGGAGTGGGTGGCGATTGGAGTGCCCTTGGGGGTTGTTGAAGAGGTGTTGGTGACGATTGGAGTGATGACCTTGGGAGGGATTGAAGAAGTAGTAAGTGGAGGGGCGACTCTCGGGTGAGAGTCCGCCACGGAGTTACCATTGGGAGTAGTATACTGCCGCATTAGAACATGGCGCCGAGACGCAATGCCGAGCGAGCGGCAAGTGATCATACTTGTTCGGAGGAAGTGGAATTGCTTCGCGAGTGGTGAGAAAAAACTCTGATAGCGGATTGGCTAGTGCGATATGGGGTCCGTAAAAGTATATTTTGTTTATATCTTTAATACGATTGATACTCTACATGTATTATAGTACGATATCCCCGTACACTCTCTAAATCAACCTGCATATACTCCGCGGTCGCACCCCACCGCGACGCGATTCTATTCATAGCCACCGATTGCTAACTCCCGGTGGTCCTTCCAACATTCCTGCAAATGTCAATTTCACAAACAGCGCTCTTCCCTCCTGGTCCCTCGACTGTTCGCGCCCAATCGCTCCATCTCTCGTATGACCGCGTCAACAACAGAATAGCCTACGCGCACGGCAAATCAATCGTCCTTCTCCCGCTTACGCCGGACTTACCTCCGCATATCTTGCCTCTCACTCAGACTGCGACAACAGCTTCCTTTGCCCCTAACGGCTGCTTTGTGGCCTCCGCAGATGCTACGGGTACGGTCACCATCTGGGAGTGTCACCCTGACCTCCCCGCCCCGATCCAAAAGTCTCAATTTCCCGTGCTTGCGGGCCCTGTTTCCTCCATTGCATGGGACGCAGATGGGAAACGCTTGATCGCCGTGGGCCAGGGCAAGGATAAGTTCGGCCACTGCTTCACTTATGATACCGGCAACTCCATCGGCGAAATTCAGGGCCACTCCTCCACAATCAATGCCGTAGCAATCAGACCTGTACGTCCCTATCGCGCTGCTACAGTCGCCAACGACAACGCCTTGGTCTTTTACACCGGCCCGCCCTTTAAATTTGTCAAGAGTGTGCGTGGCCACCACTCAAATGCAGTGCGTGACGTCAAGTTCTCTCCCAATGGCTCGCTTTTGGTCTCGGTAGGCTCCGACCGTGCGATTGTGCTCTACGACGGGGACACGGGCGACTTTGTCCACAAAATTGATGACGCCCATGGCGGTACTATCTTCTCTGTGGCATGGAACGCGGACTCGGAGTCCTTTGTCACTGCTCTGGCCGACGGCACCCTCAAAGTATGGTCAGCCACGTCCCATGAGTGTACACACACCTACACCGTAGACCCTCTGCCGGGCATACCTCACCAGCAGATGGGCGTGGTCGTCACCCCCGACCTGGTGATCTCCGTATCGTTCCACGGTGACCTCTACGTCTTCGAGCAAAAGGCCGCTTCGCCGTCACGCGTTATTGCAAACCATAACGCCGCACTCTCTGCCGTCAGCATCACAGAGAAGACCCTATGGACCGGCAGCGCCAACGGACAGCTATTCTCTAGGAACCGTGACGGCGCCTCGCTCAGCCCTGGTCCCTCGCCTCTAGGCCTGGCAGCAAATACCCACTCAAACTGCGTTCTGGGTATTGCTCCTCCGTATACATGTGCTTGGGACGATACCTTGAAGGAATGGACGCAAGACACTCAGGTTTGCAAGACCACTGCCTTGACGGGGCAGCCAAAGGCGTTGCGTCGCTTCAACGACAAGTACCTCGTTTTGTTTGAAAGCAAAATCGCCTTGTTTGCCGACGGAAAAACTACGGAGAAAGACTTGGACTTTACGGCGAGCGACGCATCGTGGATATGCGACAAGCAATTGCTCATTGCCGATGCTAGTAAAAACACTGTTCGCCTGTTCTCAATTACAGAGGGGTCGCTCGCTCTGGACACAAGCATAACTTTCCCGACACTCCGGGCGCTGCCCTGTCTCGTCAGAGTGTCACCCGATGCCACTCTCGCCGCCGTGGCTGACGTTTCGGGCAAGTTTTCCGTGTACAAGGTTAGCGACGCTCTGTTGGTGACAACGCGCTGGGCATTCCACACTAGCCGCGTGTGTGACGCCCGCTGGTCTAGTGACTCTCAGTTTCTCGTGAGCGTCAGCTTGGACAGTGCCATTTGCGTCTACTCGGTAAGCAAGCCGTCCAAGGTGCTCCAGAAACCGCTCGCGCACCATAACGGCTGCACCGGCGTCGAGTGGCTCGCGTACGACGCAGATGCGCGTCTGGGATCTATAGTCTCGGTCGGCAATGATGGCGCTGTGAAGGTGTGGCACGTGGATTTGAGCCTGTGCGCTTGAGAATGCCTTACAAACCATGTAACAGTTGGGAATTCACTTGGCCTTGCTCGATGCTAAGGTCTAATGACACTACACAGAACATTTTTAGACGCATACGACACCACAAGACATTACTAGGTAATCGTGACGCAATCCCGCATCACTGTAGCTTGGTGATGCATTTAGACACATCCATACACAGCTAGATTCTATCACATTTAAAGACTCTCATCATGTTCTTCTAGATTCGACCTTGTAAGCTCTGATACATGCTAATCGACATTTGGAATTACGTTTCCTGATTTTGACCTCAGGATGATCGCCACACTTGATTAAGGCTTCTGTTGGTAGGCTCTCAACCGATTCAAGATGATCTGCGGTCCCTCGTATGATGGGACTTTGAGCGGTTGATCACACCACATCCGTGCCGATGCCTCATCAGTGACTTAAGCATCATGCGGAGACTTTGTTGATGACGGCTAGTCTTTGAGAAGCAAGATTTTAGGAATACCATCCGACGAGATACGGTATCGACAGTGGTGTAGCCCTCCGCATCACTGATATACAACTTTTTGCGTGAGATTTATTGGGCCGCCACTTCGGCAGGACTGTATCACATCTTCTCAATTCTTCACGGTAAGAATAGCCACATCAAACAATCTTCAAATGACCACAACCGTGCGACTTTTTAAGCAAATCTTTTGAAAAACGTCCTTCATTGCAATATCAAAGATGGTAAACTAATACTCACAATTCGCAATAATGCTGAACGTTTTGTGGCGGCCGATCATTGTAGGAAGCAACTGTCTCGATGCTATTCTCCGACAGTCTGATGAAACGTTGAGGCAGATCAACTTTTCGTGCTGGTAGCCAGGCATGATTTCCAATGTCAAGTTTTGTCTCTAGATTATCCCATAGTAGATCCGATGTGAGATTATGGGACTCTCGGAGAACAAATTCCACTTTTTCTTCAGTATCTTAGAGATAAAGATTGAGCGGGGTGCAACCTTGAAATTGACATCGCGAACCTGCGTACACCCGCAACTCGTCAATAGATATCCTGCAAGCTGAGTACATTGCGTTGGGGCCTAAGCGAATAATGATCGCACATCTTTGTGTCATGTGCGATATCAAAGAGCGCTTGATTGCGCGGCAGATTTTTATGTTCTGGAGAGCTTTTGGAGAATGATTTGGCCGATTGATCAATTTCACATAGGCATTTGCAGCGAAGGGGGGGCCTGCCTATGATATTACGTATCCAGCCTGTAGCCTCGAAGAGCATATATCAAAGACTCCGTAGCCATAGCGAGCAATGAGCCGGCCACGTTACATGCAATATCGTGCAGGTCGAAAATTCGTCGCGGATTGATATAGGACTGCGCAAACTCCAGTCCGATACCGGCAGTAATCACACATAGCCCAAAAGTTGCCTGAAGTAGTCGCTTTCGGGCTTGTGTCGATCTCGGATGGAAGGTGTAGATAAAACCGAGTGTTAGAGCATAAAAGACTAAAAAGTGCACTAGTTTATCGTGGGGTAGATGGATCAGGGCCAAGCCCAAGAAAGCCGCAGCCATTGCCATCAAGACTAGGCCTGCGTCATTGTTAGTTCATTTCACTCAAACTCATCGGCTTACTTACATATAAGTACTGGCACTCGGATGGTGTAGTCCCTTAAAAATCCAAGCATTCGGTGCGTTCGGAGAGACAGCAGCTCACCTGTTCAGTGTATATCGGGCATATATGCAGGAGCCTTACTAAACGAGCTGAATGCGCATCATTCCACAAGGCGGGTTGCGTCAGCAGTCACCAAGACCGGCTCAGGGGCCAGCATTGGTGTCACCTGACGGAATAAGTCGTATAAATTGTCTGGTCATCTAATACACTAGAACAGCGGACTTCTCACTGCGAAATAAATTTCAAGTCTGTTTCATACATGCAGTATCGTCAATGCTCCTATGCTGTTTAGGGTGCTCTGGAGGACCACGCGAAGCCAGAGATACGCCTCGACAAACGCGCTTCATCTAGTGAGATGCTGGGATAAACCAATGAAACCCGAGGCCAACATGAGGGATTGCGTCATCGGCCCTCGGGAATTGATCGCTCATTTTAGCAAAGACTACGAGTGTCTTCCAGATGACCATCCTCACATTCGCGCGTCTCAAACTTTTTTCAGTAATGCCAAGGCCTCTCTCGAGTGGACTTTGGCAGATTACTCAATGATTCCTGATGTAAAGTACGAGCGATTGAGTCGAGAGCGGGACGCCATTGCTGGCCATGATCCACTGTCTCCCAGAACGACGTTTGGTATTGATCCCAATCTCTTGCGACCGTTGCCAGAGGTGCTATTGCTCGGTAGCACTAACGTTGGGAAATCTTCCATGATCAATAGCTTGCTCAAGCTGCAGCGAGACGTTGGCATCGGCTCCGTTGACGGACACGCGTACGTATCGACAAAAGCCGGTTACACACAGACCCTCAACTGCTATAATATCGGCAACAAACTCCGTATTCTCGATAGTCCTGGCTACGGTGTGCGGCTGGAAGCGTCTCACGGTGACATTGTGGTGAAATATATTTCGCAACGGCTGCAATTACGCCGCGTGTTTGTTTTAATCGATAGCAGAAATGGGTTCCTGCGGCATGACTTGGACTTGATCGATCTTTTAGTGAAAAATGGCGTACCGTTTGAAATCTGCTTCACCAAGGTCGATCTCGTCGTGGCAAAGCTCCTGCCTAGGAAGAAAGATTTTCATATCAAGTTAGTAAAGAAGCTGGAAAATCACCGCAAACTTTTGCGACTTTTAGAGGAAAGCAATCAGGAGGTAATAAAATACTTCCAGCGGCTCCTCGATAGGGGAAATATAGCCAATTTGGTCACTCTGCCCCGCATCCTCTTTCACAATGCTGCTCTAAATCTCTACATTGACAAACGCCAAGGATGCAATGAACTTCGGCACATAATTGCTCAATGTTGCGGAATTGTTCCTGATAGCTCGACATCTTTTCCCAAATTTGAGGAAGCGCCTAAGCAAGACTGTGATGATCAAAGGACTGCTCCTGTAGAGTCTGCTGAAAAAATACATGCCCTTACCGAAGAAAATTCGTCATCTCCCAGGGATGAAAGACAGGGCTCCCTTGATAGTGATAATACGGTTCCATTCAACACCGCCAGCTCAGATCTGAAGTCCGCTAGACGATCGATCCGGCCACACAGGGCTGGTGTGAGGAACTCGGGTATTGCCACGGGCCGGCGCA